>RJWJ010001779.1:16836-118250 GCA_004363605.1 Indri indri
TTTTTTTTTTTTTTTAATCCATTCAGCCACTCTATGTCTTTTGATTATAGAATAAGATCTGGGATTTGAACCTAGTTTTACAAAAGTCTGTTTTCTTGTCACTATGGTAGTCTGCTTTAATCTGACCTCAATCTGTCCTTTTTCTCAAAGCATACCTGAAATATGAAATAGTTGTTTCAGGACTTCCATCCTCTTATACTTGTGGACCATTATTCTGTTCTTGAGGCATCTTTTCCGCAACTTACTTTCCTGAGATACTCTAATCCTTAAGTCTCGTTAAGGATCAGTGCCTGGATCCTTATTGCCTAAAGGCATTTGAACTGCTCCTTATCTACTGCCTCCCAACCAGATCATCACCTGCCTTCTCCTAACGAAATATCTTCATTGGCTCTAAGTCCATTTTTCATGTGTTTCTCACTTGAACATTCACACCCGTTGACTTGATTATATTGTTATTTAATATAAGGAATACATTTTAACATCATATCTCTCTGTTGATAATACTGTTGTTCTGACTTCATTTCTAAACTCCTGGAAAATCAAATTTCTTTACCTGGAGTTATGCTGTATGGACACAGTGGGAGGTAGGCAGGGAACATGGACTATCTACACTCTTGTGTTTCTATAAAAGGGGGCCATTTGCTAAGACATCTGCCCACTCAGCATTTCTGGGAGGAAGAGTCCAACCCCTCCCCACAATTCTTCCCTTCTTCCTTTGGCAGGAGAGTGACATCTTTTTGGCCTTTTCCCATGTGTAAATCGATAAGGTTACTTTGCCACAACAAGTTAAACAGTCAGACAAGTGCATGTTCTGATTTTCCTTATCTTTTCTTCAGATTGGATAGTGGTGGTGGTAGTGGGCTTCTGATGAGTTGAGGTCACTTGGAATTTGTACCATTAATCATGTTGGACCTTGGGAGAAGACCACTATCTAGGAGGTCAACTTCCTGCTATATCTGGTGAGGAAGGCCTCAGGGTTGGCCCTAAAAGACTGACAACCATTAATTAACCTCCCTCCCTCATAACTCCTGGGTTTTCAAGTATTCCCTCCAGAGTTATTACTCTCCCTTCACTACCACATAATCTGTGTCTCCCATTCTAGTAGTGCTAACTTCACCTTTTCCCTGATCATCTACTCACAACCAAACCTTTCATTTGGAGTGGTCAGGTACAAGAGGGACAGGGCATTTTCATAAAATTTACAAAGACCCATTTTTTATCTTCCCCTCTTGGTTGATGTGGGCCACTGTGGAAGGATTAGTGAGCAGTGTACTAAACAAAGAGGCCATCCTACATTCAACCTCCATCTTTTTGATTTAGAATTATGTCAGTCCAATAAGATAATCCAGTAGGCTTAACCAGAATTAAGTTTGAATTCCTTTCAGCCAGACTGCCACCCAGGGGTATATCAAGCAGGCTGCCCAGAATGGTCAGGAGAAAATTCCAAATTTTCAAAATAGCCTATATAACACACCCATTCTTTTTCTTCTTGATCATTAACCAGGAGACCACAGAAAGGAGATGAGCCTATTTGAGGGATGACTGCTTTCAGTGACCAAAAGAGAAGGTGAAGGATGTAGAGTCAGAAATAATTTTGAGTTGATTTTTTAGAAGTCCATTCCATCTCTCAATGATGAAAGGGGTGTGAAATGTTCATTGAATACCTTGACTACTAGCCCATTGTTGAGTGTCTTTGTGACAAAAGGCACATTGTTGTCAGACTGTAAATGGTCTGGAAAGTTGGAAGCATGATATAGCTTAGTTACAAGGGCCACAGTGTGTGGCTGGGTTCACCTTATTGAACTAAAACAGTAAAACTGTACCCTGAATAAGTGTAAACAACATTGAGACTCCTCCAGTAACACAAAAGAGGCTCAAAGGTCTGATGTAGTCCATTTGCCAGGAGTGAATGGGGGCAAAACCTCCTACATTGTGGCTTCCTTCACCGTAAGACAAATGGGCTAGTTTTTGGCATGAGTCACAAGTTCGGTAGGCAACGATAGCTATACTTTTTGTCTAATTTATAATGGTTAATGCATTGTCATGTTACATGCAATGATGGATCTAGGTGGCAATGACGTACATCTGGATGGTGCAGGTTTGATTCTAGACAGTATTATCAGATAATTGGTCCTTATCATGGTGAACCACATCTGTGACCACATACGGGTCTGTCCAATTGACAGTCACATTTGTTTCAACAGTTCACAACCCCAAAGAGTATTGTCTTTAATCTGTAATCTTCCTTTCTTTCCTTCTTTCTCTTTCTTTCTTTCCTTCTTTCTCTTTCTTTCTTTCCTTCTTTGTCTCTTTCTTTCTTCTTTCTTCCTCCCTCCCTCCTTCCCTCCTTCTCTCACTCCCTTCCTTCCTTCCTTTTCTTCTTTCTTTCCTTTGACAGGTCTTACTCTGTCACCCAGCCTGGAGTACAGTGGCACAATCATAGTTCACTACAGCCTCAAACTCCTGGGCTCAAGAGATCCTGCTGTCTCAGTCTCCCAAGTAGCTAGGACTACAAGTGTGCGCCAGCATGCCTGGCTAATTTTAAAAAATTTTTTGTAGGGATGGGGTCTTGGTATGATTCCCAGGCTGGTCTCAAACTCCTGGCCTCAAGTGATCCTCCTGCCTTGGCCTCCCAAAGTGCCGGGATCACAGGCATGAGCCACCGCACCTAGCCTAATCTGTGATCTTTCTTCCAAGTGGCAGATCAGGTGGCTAGGCCATTGGCAACAATCTAAGAGTCACTAAAAATATGAAATACCTGGTCTGTGGGAGTATTGTGTAAGGTAAGCGTTATGTCTTTTGATTCAGCCTGTGTGCTGATTGGCTCTTGCTACAGAAATTCTTTCAGAATTGTCATTGGGGCTGGAAGGCTGCTGCTTCCCAGTGGATACATCAGCTTTCAATTTAGCTGAATCATCCATGAATTAGTCTCAGGCATTTAGGGGAAACTCTGTGAGGCAAGGGTCCTTACTGAGCCAACACTTTGCTTCAGGTGGCAGAGTTGGGGACAAGGTTTCCCCCAAAGAGAAGCAGCCACATTTTTGCATAATGCTGAAATGTTGCTAGGGTCAGGCTAGCTATGCTTTTGAATATACCATTTACACTTAGCTGGTGAGACCTGTTGTGCCCTTCTCAACTTATTAGCCCTCAAGTCCTAGTTGACTCATCCACAAATGGGGATGCCAGGCTGGAGAGTTACAAGATTCTGTGGGTCAGCTGTTCTGTTTTGTTTCATCGATATAAATATTTGTACCTATTTATGGGGTACATGTGATATTTTGTTACATGCATAGACTGTGTAATGGTTAAGTCATGATATTTGGGGTATTTATCACCTTAAATTCCTGTACCACCCAGATGAACATTATAATTTCAATGTGTTGAGAATATTTCAAGTTCCCTCTTCTAGCCATTTGGAAATATATAGTACATCATTGTTAACTGTATTCACACCACTCTGCTATGGAATGTTAGAACTTATTTCTTCTACCTAACTGTATGTTTGTACCCATTAACCAGCCTCTCCTTATCCTCATCCCCCACTCTTCCCAGTGTCTGGTACCTATCATTCTATTCCCTACCTCTGTCCCTACCTCTGTGAGATCAATGTTTTTAGTTCCACATATGAGTGAGAACATTCAATATTTGTCTTTCTGTGCCTGGCTTATTTCACTTAACATAATGACCTTCAGTTCCATCCATGTTGCTGCAAATGTCATGATTTCATTCTTTCCTATGGCTGAATAGTATTCCATTGTGTATATATACCACATTTTCTTTATGCATTCATCCATTGATTCCATATCTTTGCTATTGTGAATAGTGCTGCAATAAACATGGGAGTGCAGGTATCCCTTTGATACACCGATTTCTTTTTCCTTTGGATAAATACCCAATAGTGGAATTGCTGGATCACTTAGTAGTTCTGTGTTTAGTTTTGTGAGAAATTTCCATACCGTTTTCCATAATGGCTGTGTTAATTTACATTCCCACAACAGTGTATAAGAGTTTCCTTTTTTCCCACATCTTTGCCAGCATCTAAGGTTGTTTTGTTTTTTGTTTTTGTCTTTTTAATAATAGCCTAATAGCCATTCTAACTGGGGTAAGATGATATCTCACTGTGGTTTTGATTTGCATTGCATTTCTTTGAGGATTAGTGATGTGAGCATTTTTTTATATACCTGTTGGTCATTTGTGTGTTTTCTTGGGAGAACTTTCTATTCATGTCTTTTGCCCACTTTTTAATGGGATTATTTATTTGTTTATTGTTGAGTTGTTTGAATTCCTCATAAATTCTGGGTGTTAGTCTCTTGTTGGATGAATACGTTGAAAATATTTTCTCCCATTCAACAAGTTGTCTCTTCATCCTATTGATTGCTGTGCAGAAGGTTTTTAGTTTAATATAATCCCATTTGTCTATTTTTGTTTTTGTTGCCTATGCTTTTGAGGTCTTAGCCATAAAATCTTTGTCCAGATCAATGTCCTGAAGTGTTTCCCTATGTTTTCTTCTGGTAGTTTTATAGTTTCAGGTCTTAATTCAAGTCTTTCATCCCTCTTGAGTTGGTCTTTTGTATATGGTGAGTGATAGGGGTCCAGTTTCATTCTTCTGTGTATGGATATCCAGTTTTCTCAGCACCATTTATTGAAGAGGGTATCCTTTCCCCACGCAAGTTCTTGGCATCTTTGTCAAAAATCAGTTGGCTGTAAATTTGTGGATTTATTTCTGAGGTCTTAATTCTGTTCCATTGGCCTATGTGTCTGTTTTTATATAAATACCATGCTGTTTTGACTACTATAATCTTGCAATATATTTCAAAGTCAGATGGTATAATGCCTCTAGCTTTGTTCTTTTTGCTTTGGATTGCTTTGGCTAATCAGTTACTTTTTTAGTTCCATATGAATTTTAAGACTTTTTCTATTTCTGTGAAAAATGATATTGGTACTTTGATAAGGATTGCAGTGAGTCTGTAGAATGCTTTGGTCATTTTAATGATATTAATTCTTCCGATCCACGAGCATGGGATGACTTTGGTATTAAACTGATTATTGATGTAGTTAGATTAATATCTGCCATATTTTTACTGTTTCCATTTGTTGCCTTTGCTCTTTGTTTGTATTTTTTCTTTCTTTTTCTGCCTTTTGTGGTTTTAATTGAGCATTTTATATGATTTCATTCTCTCTCCTTTATTAGTATATCAGTTATATTTCTTTTTTGGTTGTCTTTTTACTTTCATTAGTGGTTGCCCTAGAATTTGCAAAATACATTTACAACCAATCCAGGTCCACTTTCAAATACCACTATACTGCTTCATGGTAATGTGAGTACCTTATAAAAACAAAATACAGGTAATCCTAATTCCTCCCTCATATCCCTTGTACCATTGCTATGAGTCATTTTGCTTAGACATAAGCATACATATATAAACATAAAATCAAAAAAATTATTGCTAATATTATTTTGAAAAAACTTATCTATTAGATCAATTAAGAATAAGAGAAATAAAAGTTTTTATTTTACCTTCATTTATTCTTTCTCTGATGCCTTTCCTTTATATAGATCTGAGTTTCTAACTCTTTTCATTTTCCTTCTCTCTAAAGACTTTCTGTTAAAATTTCTTGCAAGGCAGGTCTACTGGCAACAAATTCCCTTAATTTTTGTTGGTTTGAGAAAGTAAGTGGGATGTAATGGTTATCTTTGCTCCTTTATAGGTAAAGTATTTTCTTCCTCTGCCTTCTTTTAGAAATTTTTCTTTACCTTTGATTTTCTATGGTTTGAAAATGATATGCCTAGGTGTAGTGTTTTTTGGAATTTATTTCGCTCAGTGTTCTCTGAGCTTTCTGGATCTGTGGTTTGTTGTCTGACATTACTTTGAGGAAATTCTCAATCATTATGTTTCAAATACATTCAGCCCTCTGTATCTGTGAGTTTTGTATTTGTAGATTCAACTAATTATGGATCTAAAATATGTGGGGAAAACTGGATGTTTGTATCTGTACTTAACATGTATACTTTTTTCCTTGTCATTGTTTCTTAAACAATATAATAACTATCGATGTAACGTTTACATTGTGTTAGGTATTATAAGCAATCTAGAGATGATTTAAAGTATACAAGAAGATATGTGTAGGTTACATGCAAAAACACTACATCATTTTATATAAGGGGCTTGAGCATCTGTAGATTTTGGTATCTGTTGGATGGAGGATCCTGAAACAAATCCCTCACAGATACTGAGGGAGCACTGTATTTATTCGGTTCCTTTTTTTTTTTTATCTCCTTCTGAAATTTCCACTGTGTGTATGCCTTACCTTTTATAGTTGTCTAACAGTTTTTGGTTCTTCTGTTGTTTCTTTTAGTCTTTTTACTCTTTGCTTTTCAGTTTTGGTGATTCCTATTGATACATACCCAAGCTCAGAAATTTTTTGTTTCCTCAGCTGTGTCCAGTCTACCAATAAGGCCATCAAAGGAACTCTTCATTTCTATTACAGTGTTTTTAATACCTAGCATTTCCCTCTCTCTGCTTACATTACCTATCTGTTCTTGCATGCTATCTACTTTATCTATTGAGCCCTTAGTATCTTAGTCATAGTTATTTTAAATTTGGATTTAATAATTTTGACTTCCCTACTATATCTGAGTCTGATTCTGGTGCTTGCTCTTTCTCTTCAAACTATGTGTTTTTCCTTTTAGTATGCCTTGTAATTTTTTTCTTAATTGTCAGACATGCTATGTCAGATGTATTATGTAAAAGAAACTGCTGTAAATAGGTCTTTAATATATGGTGGTAAGATGTGGGGAGAGTGGAAGGGTTCTAAGGTCCTATGAGTAAGTCTCAGTTTTTTAGTGAGCCTATGCTTCTGGATTGTGAACTTCACACGTTTCTTTGTCCCCACTGCCCCACAGATGGCTACAGTGGACTGGAGTTGGGTATTGCCCTTCCTGCAATAGAAAGCAAGAGCTAGCTGGAGTTGGACACTTCCCTTCCCCCAGATTAGTTAGGCTCTGATAAAACACCAGCAGGTTAGGCTTTTGTTAACTGTTATAGTTTTTCCTGAGGGTAGACCTTGTTAAATAGAACTGAATGCTCTGGTATCTTTAAAAATAGTTACTTTCCCACTTCCCCTGCCAGAAGCATGAGGGGATTTTTCTCCAATATTCACTGTGAGAACCTGGTCGATCTTCCGGAAGTAAAACTCACAAAAGTGTGGGGGCCATGATGACTGGTCCCCCTGGAGTTTTATTTCTTAGACTTGTCTGCTCTGAGCCTCCAGCAATTTTTAGGTTATAGTTCAGGTTTCCCTACCTTGGCACTGCTTCCTGCAGAGGTTTTTGTTTGTGGGTTTCTGCTTTGGCAAGCAGCAGTTCTCTGCATTTGCCTACTTGTCTTTCCAGTTTGGGGGACAGTGGTTTGCCCTGTGATGTCACCTCTCTGATGGGTTTAAGAAAAGTTGTTGATTTTTTAACTTGTTCAATTTTTTACTTGTTGTTAGGATGGAATGGCAACTTTCAGCTTTTTACATGCCAGATTGGAAACCTGAAGTCCCCTAATAATTCATTTTTTTAATTCCCAGACTTAGACTACTACCTTTATATAATCTAAATAGAATAGTTTCTTATGACCTTCGAGGAAGTTATCTCTGGAATCAGTTGCAAGTTTATGTTATACAAATGTATGCAGAATATTTGATCATCTTTGAATTTTTACTCTTCCTCTTTCCTATAATATCAGTCATACCATGCTATCATTTCTCCCTATGTAGTGTCCATTGCATTTTTGCTTTCCTTTTCACATCCATTTGTCTGCTTTATTCAGACTCTAGTCTCTTACAGAAGAAAGTTGAAACATCTGACCCCAGCATTCAAGACACTCTGGGTTCGCCCCTGCGTCACTTACTAAGCTGTTATCTCTCAATTCAACCCCCACACTATACTCCATTCTGTGAGGCTGGGCTGTGACTCTGCAGGTTACATTTCTGCTTTGCCCATTGGATCCCTGTTAGCTCTGCCACTTGGGGTGCTGGAGGGAGATTGGAGATCTGGAGGGGGAGATAGGACTTGGTGCTTCCTCTTTTGCTTCCTGTCTGCTTGTGGTTCTCCTGAGTGTAACTCTATCCTCATTTCTTCACCCTGGCAGCTGCAGTTACTTCCTATAGCAGCAGCTGAATCCAATTTGCCATTGTTCCCGCACTTGCAGAACCAGTCTCACTAGACCTTCTCAAAAACCCCAGCCCCTTCTCAGTGGTTTGGGTTCCAGTACATGGGCTATTCAATTTTATGCATTTTTTTTTTAAAGAGAAAGGATCTCCCTATGTTGCCCAGGCTTGACTAGAACTCCTGGGCTCAAAGAATCCTCTCACCTCAGCCTCCCGAATAGCTGGGACTACATTGTGTGCCAATGTGCCCAGCTTAAATTTTATTAAATTTTAATAATCCCTCTTCCTTATGTACCGCAGCCATGGAGGTGATAGCTGTTTCCTGCAGTTGCTGCCTCCATGATACCTTAGAGTTTTCTTTTGGCCCTTTCAGGTACTTAGTTAACAACTTTATACTTAGTTAACAATTATTATATTAAATTCTCTCTGTTGTAATAATTGGTATGGTTTCTGTTTCCTGACTAGGCCCTCACTGATACAGGCACCAAACCACTGCCAAAATACTACAACTGCAAATTCTGTTTCCCAAACCAGATCCTCTGTTTCAATGAGAAAAGTCTATTCTTTCCATGGACCCCACAGTGAGGTTTTCCCTTTCCCAATTTTGAAAGCTTGCTTATATCAGCCTCTATCTGCAAAAGCTATCCAACTTTTGCCAATCTGAATCCTGTCTTCCACAGCCCGAGTAAAACCCCTAGGCTTTTCTGAAGTTGTCCCTGACCATTCCCAGTATAATTATTTCTCTCTTGTCCACATGACTCATTTGACACTTGGTTCCATACAGGTAGCTTTCCCCATGCCCACTCCCTCATTAATTTATATTAGCATAATAGATATGCTTTGTTCCATTGGTTCTTTTGTAAATCAGTTGTTTAGAATGCCAAGTGCATTTTCTCATAGGAATATGTTATATGTGGTGGTTAAGGCAATGATAAAATAGTACATAGATTTCCAGGCTGTTCCATATGAGCCTACTTAACTCACAGTAGAACTGAATTGTAAAGAGTCAGGACTGAAACCTAACAATAATATGTGATTTTTTTTGTGGGTTGGGGTGGGGGGGGGGAGGTGGAGAATTCAGCACAGGGTCTCATCTCATTTTGGTGTCCTGCTCATGAGAATAGGGCATCCTTGGTTCTAGCGAGGGCTCGGCAGTGGCAGCTCTCACCAGCTCTGCTTGGGGAGGGGGAGTTGACTGGAGCTGCTTGGATGCTCATTTGTTTGAGTGTTGGGGTATTAATGCCAGGGACTGTCTGGACCACCTAGAGGTTAGCACCTTTCTATGTGATATTCCTTTTCCTAATCCTCCTGGAAGGGCAGCACTGTACCTTGTATTTAAGTTCTTACATAGTGGTTAGCAAAGCACCCTGAGCATAATAGGCCTTGTTTTCCCAAAATATGCCCCCTGGTATTGCATAGCCATTTCCTCTGTCTATAACTTATTTTCCTCAGTTACTTAAAAAAATTTCTCCTCTGTTTTCATTTTATTTTCCTTCAGGATATAGCAGTAGAGGTATCTGAAAAGGAGGACCCAGCACCCAGGGAAGAATAGTCTGCCTACTGAACAGGCAGTCAAACCCATTTTCTCTACAGGTGACATCATTAACATTGGGGTTTGAATGAATACTTCAAAAAATCCCCAAAACTTCCCTAAGTGGAAGAAGAGAAAGAGGACTGGAGTTGCTCTCATCTGGAATGTCCTTAGAAACTGATACCTACTGGCCAACTTCATGGTATAATAGAAGTGCAATGGCCTAGGGATCAGTCAGACCTGTATTCAAAATGCAGTTCTGTAACTCTCCAACATGAAACATTAGGTAAGTTACCTAATCATTTGAATTTCAGTTTCATCACTTATAACATGATGATAATAATATTAATTCCTACATTTATTTTGAGGGAAAATGTGTCTGGTGTCTGGTATATAGTCTGGCATATAGTAGATATTTTAGGTATTCAATAAATATTAGTTCCTTTTCCCTTTCTTTAGTACCTTGAATTTAAAAAGACATATCCATAGGTACTGTGAACTGTAAGCCATGGCCTGAAAAGTAGACACAAACATGAGGCTTTGAGGATATACATGCTGTGTGGTTTCTATTCGTTGTTCCTCTACCCACCATTTTTTTTTTCAGAATTCAAAACTTTAATAATAACGCATAAGGAAGCTGCAATTCATACAAAAAGAGAAAAGCTATAATGCTAATTTTATCTGTAGATATACTAAATATATATTTTAAATAGTCTCAAATAATCCTTATCTAAAATAACATTTGCCAAATAACAAGAATGCAATAATTTTTGGACGAAAAAATGATCTTTGTCTTCCTTCCTAATTACAATGCTCATTTAAATACATTTACCTGAAACTGGTTCTTAAATTGTTTTTTCAAAATTAAAGTTAGCGTTACCTAATAAATCACCTTTTAATCATAACATATTACTTTATCCTGCAAAAGAGGATAATATTTATAAGGTCACTTTGATATGATAGGAAAAAAAAATATATATATATTTAAACCCCTTCCTGTTTTTTTCTCTAAGTTATACAAGATCTTATGGTTTTATTTTTTTATTTTTAAATTTAATTGATATATTTAAATTGACAAGATAAAATTATATGTATTTATGGTGTAAAACATGATGTTTGATGTATGCATACATTGTGGAATGGCTAAATCAAGGTATTTAACATAGCACTTAAAATCTATTCTCTTAGCAATTTTCATATATTTAAGTGTTATTAACTATAGTTACTATGTTGCACATTAGATCTCTTGAACTTATTCCTCCTATCTAACTGAAATTCTGTATCCTTTGACGATCTGCCCTCATACTCCGCCCCTACCCCAGCCTCCCGTAACCACCATTCTACTCCCTATTTCTATGAGCTCACCTTTTTTAGATTCCACATATAAGTGAGATCATGTGCTATTTGTTTTTCTGTGCCTGGATTATTTCACTTAATATAATGCCCTCCAGGTTCATCCATGTTGTCACAAATGACAGCATTTTTTTCTCTTTGAAAGCTAAATAGTATTCCATTGTGTATATATACCACATATTCTTATTTATTCATCAGTTGATGGACACAAGTTCATTCCATATCTTGGCTATTGTGAATAATGCTGCAATAAACATGAGGAGTGTAGATATCTCTTTGATATACTGATTTCATTTCCTTTGGATATGTACCCACTAGTGAGATTGCTGGATCATATGGTAGTTCTATTTTTAATTTTTTTGGAACCTACATACTGTTCTCTATAATGGCTGTACTAATTTACATCCCACCAACAGTGTACAAGGGTTCCCATTTCTCCACATCCTAGTCTACACTTGTTATCTTTCTTAAGGCTTTCAATTCAGTGAATTTTTAAATGATGCAGATACCTACTATGATTGCTAATAAAAATTGACAAAATTTCCAGACCTTTAAGAAGAAGGTAAAATAATTAAAATAACTTAAAATTTTATTATCTTCATCTTCCTTCTGTTTGGTTAAGTAAAATAATAAACTGATGAAAATTCAGTTTCTTACTGTAGTTCTGATTCATATTTACAGACTATCATAACTTGTTTAAGATAACGAACAAATGCTTCTTGAAAAACTGACCATAAGTACAAAACAAACCCTTCACAAATTACACTGGTAAAAGTCTTTATTCTCAGCACTACCGTAAGTTTCTCAAAAATATTAACAATTGTTCATCAAACTAAAATCTTCTTTTTTTAGTTAGAACCAGAACTTTATTGTAATGTGTATACTTTCTCACCTATCATCAACATACAGAAATGAAAAGGGATGCTGCAGTGGCTACAGACAGCATGAAAAGGTCGCTCTCTGCATTAGCATCTATCCATTGTCTAAATAAAGCAGTTACAGGGCTGTGGTAGGATGGCCACACGCAACACAGCACAGCTGTCGGTGTCCTTGAAACTAGCAGTTAGGGTCACAGAACAGTATTCAAAATGATTTCCCCTCAGTTTTAGAAGTCTAAAATTTTACATGTAAATGAAAAGGAAAGTGCTGTCTGGGTTTTAGACCATGACTGCTTTCTCTCCCTTCACCTTACCACCACAAACTAAGATCTTTATTCTTTAATGACTATCTAGTAGAAGTTATTGAGGAAAATAGACTAGAGTAATCATACCCATGTCTCTCTTGTTTTTGAATTATTTCTGTCATGGAGCAAGGCAGCATAGATTTTGATCACAAAAGATTGTTTTGATTTTTCTAAATATCCTTGAATTTATTTAGGTAAATCTGCTAAAGGTACAGTGCAGTAAAAAAACCACTAGACCCAACTTAACCCTGCCTTTTATAATTAAGCCTTCCTATCACACAGCAATTTCTTTTTAATGCATCCTTTATCATTCTAACTCGCATTCCCAAACAATTCAGGACTTTACTTACAAATTCTTTCCTCTATCAGACAACGTTTCCCCAGCTATGTTCCTGTTCATTCCAATCTCCCTCATAAAGCAAAAACCAAAACAGCAATACCTCTCCTACTCTGCTGATGGGAATGTAGAGTGGACCACTCTGTGAAGGTCAACTGCCAATATTTATCATATTTACACATACATTCCTCTATGATTCGGCAGTTCTTGTGAGAATCAAACAATTAGCCCTGCAAATGTGGGAAGTGACATGTATTCATTGAAGCATTTTTCCTAATATCCAAAGACTGGAAACAACACAAGTGTCTGTCTATAGGGATTGACTGTATAAATTGGAGTATATCCACAAAATAGAGTATGTGCCAGGTGTAGCTGACTATAAGGAAGAGTACTGGATGGGGACCAGGAAGGGAGGGAGTCTTCTCAGTGCATTTTTTGTGGTCGATGCAGCTCCACCCCACCAGCTGCTTTACCAGGTTCTGTGGAGCTGCTGTGCCAGCTGAAAGGCGTCCCTAATGGGCAGCAGCCTCTTAATTCCCAGGGAGTGGGGACTAGCCTTGTCCATGCTCCACTGCAGCTGGCCTGCCCACAACAATTCATTTCTATTTACCTATCTAGAGTGTGTTCCAACTGATCTTTTTTGAATATAATAATAAACGTTTTCAAGTTTATAACTCCTGAGAAGGAAGAAGCATGATGAAATTTCAGAAGAAATTTTGAAATCTGTGAAATCTTATCCTTTGGGATTTAGTCTTTGGATACAACTTTCTTACCTAAGTGGCATGCCGTAATCCTAAACCTCCTTTTCTGGGAGCAGGCTGGGAGCACATTCAGTGATGCAGTAGGCTATGGAATTGCTAAAATGTAGTCTGAGTTTGGGGAATTACATGATGTGTTAAAATAGCTGGGACCCCAGGGATGGTGATGCACCAGACCAGCTGTGGACCAAGAATTGTTCAAGTCTTGTGACTCTGGAACACTCAGTTTCTCAATATGAACAACATGGAAGATAGTAATTTCCTGCAAGCTCATTTTCCAAACCTGCTATGTTTGTACATGCTATTTGAGAGTTTTTGTTTTTTTCCTTTGTTTTGAATATGTTCATAATTGCTCACTGAAGCATTTTTATGATGGCTGCTTTAAATTTCTTATCAGATAATTCCAACATCTGTGTCATCTCGGTACAGGCCTCTGTTGATTGTCTTTTCTCACTCAAATTGAGGTTTTCCTTGTTCTTGGTATGATGAGTGATTTTTGTTTGTAGCCTGGATATTTGGGGTATTATGTTATGAGACTATGGATCTTATTTAAATCTTCAGTTTTTAGCAGGCCTCCTCTGATTCCACACTGCCAAGGGAAGGGGGCCCTGCCTTGCTACTGCCAAGTGGGGGTGGAAGTCCAGTTCCTTGCTCAGCCTCTCCTGACACTTGCGGGGGTGCTTTGTTACTGCTGGGGGTGGGTGGGGGTCAGGCTTCACACTAGGCCTCTGCAATAACGTGCTGGCTGGCAGGGGGAGGGGTGTCTCATTATTGCTGTCCACAGGCCCTCCACTGACACTGGGGGGAGAAGGTTCCGTAACCCTGGGAGGTGGTAAAAGTCCTGGCTTCATATTCAGCCTCCACCTGAGCAGAGAGAGGCAGGGCCATTATTGGATAGTATCCTGCCATAATATACACTAGATCTCATCTTTTTTTTTTTTTTTTTGCTTTAGAAAACTTTTTACACATATACAAAAGTAGAGAGATGAGTATAATGAATTCCATATACCCACCATCCAACTTCAACAATTATATTTTGTCAATCTAGTTTCATCTATCTCCCCCAAACTTTCTTTTTCTTGCTTATATGTTTTATAGAGAATCCCAGATATTATTTAGTAATCCATATTTCATATGGATTTAAAAACCCTATAATCTCAATTCTATTATCATTCTTAGCAAAATTAATAATAATTCCTTAATATCATTTTTTATCAGTCTTCATTCAAATTTTTATGATTGTGTCCAAAAAGCCTTTTTTTTTACAGTTGGTTTTTTAAAATGCAGCATTCATCTTAAAAACAAACAAACAAACAAACAAACAAACAGCTTAACAAACACTCCCCTCTCGGTAGTTTTTCTACTCCCTTTTATGATCAAATTCCGTAAAGGAGATGTCTAGACTCACTAATTCCTCATCTCTCATTTTCTCTTTGACCCATTTTGATCAGGATTTTGTCTCCTATAAGTCCACTGGAATCTCATCACCAATGGCCCAATGTTTTCAAATCCAATGGTTCTTTTTAATATTTACTCAAATTCCAAGTAGTTGAGAAAGCTGATGTTTTCTTTCTTCTGGAATGCTTTCCTCACTTGGTTTCTGGGACATTAGGCTCATCTTTTCCCACCTGCTGCTCCTCCTTCTTGATCTCTAATTTTTGGAATACTCTAGGAAGTACTTGGTTCTCTCCTCTTCAGTGTATCTTGTCTTTCTTGGGTGACACCCAAAATTTTTACGTTCATCCCAACCTTTCCCCTGACCTCCAAGCTATGTGTCAAACTAGTATATTCAACATCTTCTCTTTGATGTCTAATAGGTATCTTAAACTTAATATCTCAAATCTTGCCTCCAAATCAGGCTGTGCTCCTCCCCAAGTCTTCCTCACTTCAGTAAATGGGACCACAATATAATAGTAAAAGAAAAGAGTAATGAGTTAACTTGGCACTGTAAACTAAGGTTATCTGGGGAGGCCTCTCTGAAGAGGTGATATTTGAGCAGAAATTAGAATGATGAGAAGGATGCATTCAGGAGCTAGTGCTGGTTAAAAAATGAGAGAGAGAGAAAGAGAGAGAGAGATTGAAATCTAGGAGTCATTCTTTATTATTTCTTTTTTTTTATCCCTACATCCAGTCTATCAACAAATTCTTTTTGCTTCAAAACAAATCTGGAATCTGATGGACTTCATTACTTCCATTGCTACTACCTTTTTCCAAGTCACCATCAATTTTCAGTTGGACCACTGCAATAGCTTTCCAAGTGATCTTCCACTAGACTGTAATCTCTACCAGAATTGAGACCTGTTTCATTTACTGATGTACCCCCTGTACTTGCAGCAAAGCCTGGTGGATATTGGTGCTCATTAAATTATTGTTGAATGAATGAATGATTTTTCTACTTTCATTGGCCAGATTGATCTTTTAATAAGGTTAAATCACCTTACTGCTCAATACATACCCTTTAGTGGTTTTGTATCACAATTAAACTTAAAATCTGAATCTAACCTAAGATAATCTGTCCCCTGCTTATCTCCCCAACTTATTTCCATTCACCCTTTTCCTTGCTCCCTCTACTCCGGCCACATTGGTTTCCTTGATGTACCTTAAATATGCCAAGGATGCTCTGATTTCATGGCCACATATGGGCCATTCCACCTGGGACATTCTTTCCCCAGATGTTTATCTGGCTGGGTCCTTCTCCTTTTAGTTTCTGCTCAAATACCTCTTCTTCAGAGCAGCCTTTCCTGACAACCTTACTTTAGAGTGCCAAGTTAACTCATCATTCTCTGTCCTTTTACTGTGATTTTTTTCTTTATAACCCTTATTGCCAGAGAAAGTTTATTTATTAGTTTACTTCTTTATTGTCTATCTTATTCACTAGAATGTGAGACCCATGAGTTATCCATTTATGTAACCTTAGCTCAGTAATATTGTTGAATGAAGAGATGCACCAATCCAGCAATAGAACCTTCTTGCCTTATAGGTGAGGACATTGAGAATGAGAGAGATGAAGTTGCTTCTTAAATCAGTGGCTGAGCTGTGACTCCACTGCTATCCTCTGGAGTCTCAGTCCAAATCATATTTTACTATATGACATTGCAACAAGGCCCTGAAAATTCTATTAATCCCATTATAAATGCAGAGCTTGCTGCGTGTTTTTATTTCACATCTTTAACAATAATGCACGCTGGTTGGCACTTTTCAGGATTTCCCAAAGGAGAGAGGAGGAGCAGAACACCTCTGCTGGTTTCTCTTTTGAAACAGAGACTTTGCAACGTCAGCCGCCGTGCCATTGTTGGACAACAATATGTGTCTCAGAGGCAAGGAAAATTTCCCACACTCGGTGCTTACCAGATGCCTGGCTGGTGAGCTCTGGTCTCCCTGTTACTCCTGGGTTCCTTGTTTCTTTTTCCTCTCTCTTTGTTATGTCATCTATTCATGGCTGGGGCAAGATGCCATGCTATTCTTTCTCAATTCTGGATCAGTCTGATAGTAGCTATTCTCCTTGGGTGCCCTATTCATGAAAATTTAACCACCCCCAGTTGCAATAGGTGAATTACGTGGAAAAGTTCAAGGCACATTTTTCCTGCTTGGTTTGTGTGTTTCCTGTGATTCAGCAGTTTTCGAAGGAGCTCTTCATCATATTACACCATCATGGACTATGTCTGTGGGTCTGAGGAGGCTAAGTCCAGTCCAAATTTTGTAGACGTTCTCAGAATAATAAAGCTAAGTTACAGCAAAGTGAGTCTGTGTTGTGGGTTTGTCTCATCAATCTATGGTTTTATGAGACCTAAAAATGGATATATTCTCATAGTAAGAGCAAGTTGGTTGAGAAGGATAAATGCATGATGCTCAGGTCAATTTAGGTTAAACTTTAATTCTTCTCCAGGTATACTTTCTCCTTTCCCCTAGTTCTAACTTTCCTAAGTTACTCTGCTTTCTGGACATCAGTTTCCCCACTCAATAAGCAGGGCTCTGGTGTTAAGTAAAAAATCTGGTGTTTTTATTGTGCTTTTCAGCTATTTTTAGAAGGGAGTTGAATCCAGGCAGAGCATCATTTCATCTGCAAAACTTAAGTCCAAGATGTTAGGAAGCAGTACTCCAGTTCATTTAACATGTGCTTCATCCTTTCGTCTGTGAAGTTGTATGCTTTTTTCTTGCATGGTACAGGAGTTAAATATGTGTATATATACGTGTGTGTGTGTGTGTGTGTGTGTGTGAATGAAAGAACTGAACTGAGTCCTGAATATGCCTTTTGAAATGTTAAATCATCAGATAAAATGGAAACAGTGCAGTATTGTACCTTAAACTTGCAGATTAATGACACTGAATCTGTGCTTTGGCGCATGAAGGCTTGGATTCAAACTCCTGCTGCACATCTTGCATGCTTTTTGATTTGGAAAAAGTTCTTTTTCCTTTCTGAACCTTGGCTTCCTTACACGCAAAATAAAGTTACCAAGAATATCAACCTCACAGGGTAAGCATGAGGATTATGTAATGTGTATGTATATAAAAATATATAAAATGCTTTGTATAGTTCTGATATATGGTAAGTGTTCAATAAATATTAGCTATAATTATAATTATTAATATAATGCACAGTGCCACAGAATCAGAAATAGAATTAGATATTTTCTATTATTTCCCCTTCTTTTCAGAATTTCATTGGTGCTTCCTGTCTCTGCCTAATTTCACACCTTCCCCGGAACAAATCTCCCTAAATACTGTATGTTTATGGTGGCCCCTTGAAGGAAATCTCTTCATTTCTTGGTGGTCTTTTGGAAGACTCCCAGGTACTTTTTTCTAGAGGACCTCAGTTCATATTTTCATATTTTTCCCCTCAGTGTAAGCTGTTTCTGAGAATGTAAGAAGGGGACAAGTATTGTATGGGATTTACTCTCCCTGTCCATCCCTGTAAATGAAAAAAATCACCTAAAATGCACATTATGGGCATTGGGGAGAGAAAAAGAAGCATGAAAGAGAGTGGAGAGGAAAAGCAATGTGGAAATTGTAGTTTACCAGTTAGAACTGAGTTTGGCTACATGTAACAAATTCCATATCATAGTGGCTCAAACAAGATAAAGCTTTATCTCATGTGAGAAAAGTTCTCAGGAAGGTGGCCTGGGGTTAGTATGTCACTCTCTGGTCTTCTGTGACTCTCATATGCTTTCTGTCATCATTGGTGCATAGATTTTGGCCGTAAGTTTCCTTTACGGTCCATGATTGCTGCTGGAGCTTGAGTCTTCATGTCCACATCCTTAGGGACATGATAAAATAGATAAGATATAGAATATCCAGATAGACTTGAATTTTAGATAAATAACAAATGATTTTTTCGTATTATTATGTTACAAACTGCATAGGACATACTTATACTAAAAAAATATTTTATTCTCTAAGTATTCTCTAAAAGGAGAGACTATATTGGGGGTAGATAAGCAGAAATTTCTGCTATGGGTAGAAATTTGTTCCAGTGATTTTGTCAGGTGGATGAATGTAGACATAGAATCTCATGTCATTTTTAACATTTTCTCAAGTGGGGACATCTTAGAGTCTTCCCTTCAACCTCTCCACTTCTCACCACCAGGTTAACAGTGTTAGCTGCTACAAAGTAAGAGCCCGAGAACATTGTCCGTTTTTCTGGAAGACCCTTCAGGTCTTCCTTTTTGTATATGGTAAAATAAAAAATAATTTAAAAAATAAAGCACATCAAGGATTGTTTTAGGAATGTCCTTAACTTTGGGGGAGTCAAGAGGTGGTATTTTAGGTATGTGGTTTTGGGCTATGTGCTAAATATTGACCCATTCTATTAATATATAGTTTCATCAGCATCTCCTGAGATATAAGTGTAAAACACAAATAACAACTTTAAAGTAGTTTAAAATAAACCAACTGGCTTTAATCTAACAAGAAAACAAAAATCGAGCTTTCCAATCTACCATACTTCATATTCTTTTAGCTGTTGGGATAAGCCAATTTATGCTGAAAGATTTCTTTAATAATACAAATTAATTTATTGTTAATTACTAATTTATTGTTAAGAAGTAACAAGTAAAGGCATTTTAACATATCACAGGAGAAGGATATTCAATATGGTTAAAGGCAGCACAAGTCTGCAAACAAGAAAACAAATAAGTTTATGAAAATGGTGTATTTGAGCCCTTGGAAAGCTTATGTCTACAAAGCATCAGCTTTTCTAAGAATTCTGGCAATTGATGAGAGCTGATATAGGAGTATGGCCTTGGGACACCCACGTGATAGCTTTGATCTTGGATTATACCATACATTGGCTACAGAACCAGACCGTAGCAATGGCATAAGGGTAACCCAGTTGTATACCTCCTCGATGAACCAGCAATGGAACCGTGTAAGTTGGGATTGGCAGCAGAAGTGTGGGGCTGGGAGACCTAAAAGGGCATGTCGAGTGGTAAAGCCAAGCAGATGGTCCACCTGACGCATTGCTCCAAGAGGGCTAGCCAGAGAAACAAACCCAGGTGCTTGTCCAGGTACCTGAGCATGCAGGTTAGAATGAAAGAAGCCTCCTACAGGTTTGCTCAAGATCCAGATTATAGTGACAAGGACTTTTTATAGTGTACATTTTGGCTTTTCTATGGGTGGGAAGATGCAGGTAAGAACACTGTGCTGGTTTTGACAAGGGCCAAGGAAACATAGCATGTTGGTAAGAAGTAGATGATTCCTGTTTGCCTGGGACTCAGTTCTGGAACATGGGACTTTAGCACAAACCTGGGAAAGTCCTGGTTGCCCTATGAAAAAAGAGGGTGTTTGAAGTCACAAGTGGACTTTGGGCCCAGTAGGCCTATGCAGTGAAGAATCATCAATTTTCAGGGTTGACAGGGACCTCAGAGGCTGGCCATCTAGGAAAACATTTTAACTCAATTTAGATCTCTCTAGACTACCCCCACTGGCAGTTTATTTCTGAACACTTATAGATGGTTTGGATTTTTAGCTATTGTCATGCTCCTGGAGAATTTTTAAAATGGAAAGTTACAAGAAAGCAGTTCTTTTTTATTATGATCTATCCAGAAACAAAAATCCCTTGCACAAATTTCAGTCCCTGAATAACTGAGCATCTTCTTGTATTATAATATCAATATAATATATCAATATCAATATAATATATCAATGTAATAACAAACAGAGATGTACTGGGAAGATGACAGGATTTATAGCCAGAAGATCTGGATTCTGTCATGCATGAATTCTTTGACCTTGCTAGATTAGGAGGCTCGGAGAGATTAGGTGACCTGCTTAAGATGGCAGAGCGTTGCAATGACCTAGAATCTGTGCTGCAGAAAACCAAGCCTGTATTCCAAGTTCCTCAGACTTCTTTGCTTTATAAACTATAATTCCCTCGAGGTTTTGGCTAACTTGGTGCTAATGTTAAGACAGAAATCTGGGGGTCCTACCGATACTCCTCAGGCTATCATGACACCAAAGAATTTAAAGAGGCTCATATCTTGATGACATATCTTTTTAGCTAAAGACGTGCATATTATCACTATGCCTCTGCAGCACAGCCTGTAACTTTTCAGTTCACTTTAACTGCAGTCCCATGACTGACACAGATGTTATTGCTCCCCAATTACAGTGTTTTCTGCTTGGAGGCATCTTGTCCTCTGTAATAGATCATGGGCCAGAGCCCCAGTGCTAAACATTAGCTAGTAATTTATGATCATACCTTCTGAGGCAGAGAGGGCAGCCATAGCTCACTTTGGACTTGGAAAAGCACTCCAGGTTTTCCCTCAGCTCTTTTTTTTCTTTTTTCTCTTTCTGCGTTTGGTCATTACTATATCTTTGCAATTTAGGGATGGCCTGGATCCTGCCACGTAAATCAAAGAAGAGAGGGCCTAACTCAGACGCCTAGCCTGGATCACCTGGAACCCATTATGCTACAGGATCATAAACACCTCCATTTTCCCTTCAGAGAGAGACCAGAACCACTGAAGTTAAGCTACCTGCATAAGAGTTGAGTGTGATCAGCTGTACTTAATCTTTAAATGTCCAACCCACTGATAACCTTTGGTTTGCTTTGATAACTATGAAATAAATTCTCACTGCATTGGATACCGGCATTCTGGTTTCTATTCAAGGCTGTGGTGCAGATGTCATGGAATCTTGAACTGGACAGAAGTCCTTGGAGATCTCTGGGGCCAGTTACTGGCTTTCAGGCACTTAATTTCTAAGCCTCCCTCTGCCAACGCTAAATTCCTTAGGGAATGACATGGCGTTTGTGCATTACCAAGCTTTAGGTACTTTATGGGGTGAAAACCATTTGGAGGTGGGGGAAAGGAGAGAAAAAGAAAGATCCATCAAATCCAAAGCTTTACAGCATGATGTAACAGAAGGAACAGTCTAAAGTTTTGAGCATCTTGGGTTTGAATTCAACTCTTCTGTTCTTGGTCCCCCTCCCATCCCCAACTCCCCATCCCCTAGCAGTGAGATCTTAGGAAAAGAATATTAACTCCTTTGGCTTTGGTTTTTCTCCTCTGTAAAGTGAAGGGAATGGTCAGTGCTTCTCAAACTTTAATGCACATATGAATCATTTGGGGATATTTTTAAAGTGTAGATTCTGATTCAGTAGGGCGGGAGTGGGGCCCTAGAGTCTGCATTTTAAAAAAGCTCCCAGTAGAAGTCAATTATGTGGGTCTAAGAACCACACTTTGAGTAGTAAAGGACTAAATCAGTGGTTTTGGTTAAATCACATAAGGAGCAGTTAAAAATACTGATGGACTTACTTAAAACCACTTAATTCAGGACCTCCGTTGGTGCAGTCCAGGCGCTGAGACTCTTAAAAACTTTGAGGTGATTCTGATATGCAGCCATGGCTGAGAACCATAAGCCTAGATCAGTGATTCTTAAACAAGTATGCATCAGAATAATCTGAAGAGCTTATTAAAATACAAGTTGCTGGGCCCCACACCAGAATTTTTTATTTTTTATTTTTTTTTATTTTTTAAAAAAATGTTCATTTATTTATTTTATTTATTTATTTTTTTATTTCAGGGTATTATGAGGGTACAAACATTATGGTTACACTTTATGTCTTTGCCTCACCCAAGCGAGGGTTAAAGACATGCCCTTCCCCCCTACAATGTTCCCCGTGTCCTTTAGTTGCGGATTTACCCCCCATCCCCCAATCCCTCGAGAGTATTACTGCCATGTGATCACCAGCAGCGTCAACATCACCTGGGAAATGTAAACTTTGGGGCTCCACCCAGATCACTGAATCACAATGATTGATTTTTGATTCAGTGATCTGGGTGGAGCCCCAAAGTTTACATTTCCCAGGTGATGTTGACACTGCTGGTCTGGGGACTACACTTCGAGAACCCCTGGGCTAGATGATAACCAAGGTCCCATTTAGCTCTAAACATAGATTTTTACCATCAAGATGCTCTTCTCTTCCCATAACACTTATTCTGATCGTACAGACTATTTGTGACTATAGCATATACATTTTGAAGGCCATTACTTAATCGAACCAAGGCATGTTCAAAACATGAACTTTTTTTTCATATACTTTTCAAATACTGTTTCTTGTTCTGACCCGGTTATAAACATAAAATATGACAATTATATAAGTGGAAAAGAAAGATAACTATAATGAAATTAAAAAATTTCCCATATCACTAATTATATTTCCATAGAGTATTTTCTTTCTATGCAAAAAATATATATTTATATATTTTAGTCTCTATATAGTTTATAATTTATATTTTATTTATAATTTCTATTTTATGATAATAAAATATTTATAATTTATTTATAATAATAGTCTCTATACAGGTTTACCTCCTGTATAAATAACTGTTAAGTGTGGGCTCTAAGTGTTGTAAGTGGATTTTTATCTTTTCTCTACCACTTAACAAGCTTGGGGATCTTGAACAAGTTTCTACCTCTCTATGCTGAACTTTTGTCATCTGTATAATGGAGATAGTAATAGTGTTTACCTTGTAGATTTGTTGTGAGGAATAAATTAGTTAATATGTAATGCTTTTAGAAGAATGTCTGGCTCACAACACTCTATACATATTAACTTTATTATTGTTTAACATAATATCATAAAAATTTTCCCATAGTCAAAAAGACTTCATAAATACAGCCTTATCTAGACTTTGAATTATTCTCTAGTATGTTTATACCAATAATAATTTATTTATCCATTTTCTTATTTTTGTCAATTATAATGCTGTTCTGAAAATTCTTGTATGTTATTTTTCCCTCATAGACATGAATTTCCTATAGGTAATGAGAAGTAAATCTAATAGGTTTCACTAAAGTCCAAATTACAAATCATTTGTAGTGACCAAATTAATTATAACAAAATGTGGGTTTAGAGTTCTTCTTGCATATGTATACCCCTTGGATGATATATTTCTGGAATTTAGGAATATTCAAGGCTGTGATTTGTTATTGATATTAGCCTATGCTGGGAATGGAAATGGGTAGAAGAGCTTTTTTCTGTTTTCTCCTCATCCCAAATTATTCATTCATTCAACAAGAATCAAAGGGTGCTGTGGGCCACAACAAAGAGAAGGAAGCATGATCCTACTCTTAAATTTATCTTTACGTTGTAAAGGTCAGAGTTCAGTAAAGCTGGCGGGGCTTGGGTATGGGTTATTGTTGATGAAAATAGAACATAAGTTTAAATTGAAAATAATGGCCCTATCATTTATATTTCACAAAAGGTCAAAGAATATTTGGTAGATCTTCATGGTAGAACCTTCTATTATTATTTGTGAGCAAATTAAAATTTAATATATTCATGAACTACAAGACTTAGTATTGGGCTAAAATAATAATCTTAATTTATGTTCATTTTTAGCATAATTCTTTACATGAACATTTTCACTCTGAATTTTATAACATTATGGAGGCATTGTGGAATAGTAAAAGTGCACAAATTTTGAAGTCACAGAGATCCATGTTAAAATCCTGGCTCCACTACTTATGAATTATATAATCTTGAGGTAAGTTAAAAATCCTGCTATGTCAGTTTCCTTATCTATAAAATGGGTGTTTGTGCATATGTGCACATATATAAATGTCTGTCTGTCTTTCTGTAGATCTATCTAGATAGAGTTATTCTTCTAAATTAGCAAGTAAAGTGTGCATAAATTAATCAAGTGTATTATTACAGCAATTAGGCTGCAGTCTGGTATCTAAGAGAATAGACAAGCTTGAAATTAGAATTCTTTGAAACTAGTAAGATAAAAAATGAAAAATAATGTGTTGGCTAAATTTTAGTGATTAATAATGAAGCCAAACTAAATATTAACTGGTGCTGTAATTGATTTATTAATATGTAGAAGTATGAGACCAAATCTGCCTACCTTATTATATTCCCTCTTTCCCTTTGGTATCAAAAAATGGAGTGACACTTTGAAATGTATCAAAAAATAATGTAGGTCGATAGGTGAATAGAAGGATGGATAAATGGATATAAAAGTAATAAAGCAAGTAAAGCAAAACCTTCATGGCAGAATCCAGGTTAGGAGTCCACTATAAAATTCTTTTGACTTTTAGGTATGTTTGAAAAATTTTATAAGAAAATGTTGGAAACAATTAGGCTGAGCTAATGAAAACAGACGTGAAAGTATATATTGTATGAGTCCATTCATGTGAAGTTCTAGAACAGGCAAAGCTTGTCTGCAGTGATGGGAATCAGATTGGTGGTTATCTGGGCTCAGAAGCAAGGAGAATTGATAGGGAGGGGGCAAGATAGAGCTTTCTGGGATGAAGGGAATGTTCTCTATGCCTTAACTGGGGTACTAGTTATATTAATATATACATGTGTCAAGATGCTTCAAACTATTTACTTAAAATGGGTGCATTCATTTATGTATCTACATTATATATTATGTATATTTGTTTCTAAAATTATAAAAAATAAATGGAATGAGGTCCTTTTCTCTGGATTGATCCCTCTGTAATCATACCCCTGCCCCCAACCTATTCAATTGACTTCCCTGTATTATGATCATGAACCTTCGGTAGTCAGGCCAGTCCTCTCTGTATTTTAGGACCTTCCCTGTTCACTCTTACCTTCATGCAGATCTCTGCTTTCAGGGAGCTTGTAGCCTAGTAAATAAGAAGGACATTAAACTAAGTAATTATTGTAAAGCGAGATGAGTGTTATATGGAAATTTACAGGGTGCGATAGCAACAGAAAATGGGGGACCCTAATCTTGCATTTCTGAGAAATGACATTTATTCATTCAGCAAATATTTGATGAACACTTGTATGCGCCAGACATGTATTAGGTCTGGTCAGGTATTTAAAAGGAAACATGGCAGATATAGTCTGTAAAAATGATGTTTAGCTGGAACATGAAAGATGAATAGAAAATAACTATGTGACAGGAGATAAGAGAGGAAGATGATTTTTAGGAGATAACAGGAGGGCTAAGTGATGGTTTATTGCGAGGTGGAAGCAGGTGAGCTGAGTCAAAGCTAGTCTTGGGTTTCTGTACTGAGCAGCTGGGTAGATGGGAGTGCCATTTACTGAAATGATGAATAGCAGGCTTGGGGGGTGAGGAGTTGGAGATTATTTATTCCATTGTTACTTATTGATTGTGTCCTATATGCCAGGCCCTGTTCTAGGCATTTGGAATGAAACAATGAACAAGTAGATGGTTCCTGCCGTGATGTATCTATAATCTAGTGGAGGAAAGTAGATAATAGGTAAAGTATATAGTATGTCCAATATTGATAATTGTTGTAAAGACAAAGACATCAGAAAGAGGATAAGGAATGCTAGGTTGGGGGGTGGGTTCCTATTTTATGTAGGGTTGTCAGGGAAAGCCTTACCAAGAAGAGATATTTGACTAAAGTGTTCAAGTATATGAGAGAACGAGTGCTTATATCTGGAGGGAAAACAGCCGGTGGAAAAGCAAGTCAAAGGCCTCTGTGCCGGGAGCATGTCTGGCTAGTATGGGCAGCATGGTCTGAGTTAGGGGAGAGTAGTAGGGAATAAGGTCAGGAAGGTAAAGGGCTGGGGAGAGATTATGTAAGGCCTTGTAGGCATTATAATGCATTAGGCTTATACTTAGGGCAGATGGGTAGACATTGAAGGGTTTTGTGCAGAAGGGTACATTTGAAAAATGACTAAGTTCAGCTTTGGACATGCTGATTTAGAGGACCCATGAGACATCTAAATGCTTTATTTAAAGATAATTGAATACACAGGTCTGGGACTCAGAAGGAGGTGTGCAGAGAGACATATTTGTGGGTCATCAATATTTCAGTTATAACTAATACATCAAGCCACAGGGGTCAATGAGACCATCCAAGAGAGAGTACAGGATGCAAGGCACAGTGATTCTGGCATGGCGCCTTGAGGGGATTGGAGAAGAGGAAGAATCTATAATGGAGATGGCAGAAGGTAGGAGGGAACTCAAAAGACAATGGCATCAGGAATCCCGGAGAAGGGCTCTGAGGATAGGGGCTAAGCAGTGCCTAAAACATGCCAAGAAGTCACACAGGACAGAAAAGGGTCCATTGGATTAAATGATAGGGGAACATTGATGACCTTAGCAAAAGCAGCTTCAGTGGAGTGGTGATGGGGATGGTGGAAGAGGAAGGCAAAGAAGTTGATGAAGTGAGCGCAGGTAACCCTTCCATGTTCGACGGTGAAGGGGAGCAGAAGATATGGTAGCAGCTGAAGGAAGGGGTTTTGTGAGGTGGAAAAGACTCAAGTATGAATTACATGTGTATGAAAAGAAGGTACCACTGGAGAGAAGGAAGTTTAAATCTTAGAGGGAATGATAGATGAAGTGAGATTCCCAAGAGGGTAGGTAGGAGAAAATGAGATTCAGAGCAGAGTGGAGGGATTAGACAGAGATGGATGGAGGGACACCTGAGGGACCAATTCAAGATGGAAGAGTGGCTGCTAGTTGGCGAGAATGGGTGACATTGGTAGTGTTTTACATGCATACGTAATTGTATCTGGTACATGTCCTTATAGAGGGTCGAGCATGGGGAGTAGGTGGGAGCTACTGAGGCTACTGACTACCACATGATACAGGTATCAACTACCCAACTGTCCCCAGAGCCCGAGAGGATAGACCTGTTCTTTTTTTAATATATAATATTCTTTATTAAAAATTCCATATAGCCAATTATTTTTGAGTTTACCTATAACTTCAGTGTGACTTACTGTTTTTTACAAATTTCACTATCAGTTTTTATAATTTTATCACCAATTATATCACAAAATCAAACAATGATAAATGCTTGATAACTATTGGATTTGACAAAGAAGTCGCTACATCATTCAAGAAGAGGTATAGTTCTGACAAAGATATTAATTGATACTTGCATTTATGTTAACAAGAAAAATGAAAGGGAAACAACGAAGATGTATCTTGGAAATTTTTCATTGTTTTAATTTTTTCTTTTTTGATGGTCTCATTCCTGAGTGTGCCTTCCTTTTGCTTACAAAATATCAGTTGACCATCTGACAGGATCTGGCCTAATATCATGGAAAGAAAAATAATTTTCTTCCCATTATTTCGTATTGATTATTATTTCAGTTCAACATGTATTTTGCAACAGTGTTCTTGCAAGGATTTGTATTATGTGCTTCAAAAACATGTTTGTTAAACTAAGTATTTTTTACAGAACTCTTACATTAATTTTTGACTCATTTGTTAGTTCTATTTATTGTTTGGTCAATAGAATTTTCCCAAGTCTCTCTAAAACCCACTCAGAAAATGAATATAGCTTAGCAAATACAATGTATTTCTTTTCTTTTTTCCTTCAGATGACCCACTTCAACAGGTGTATGTAAGAAGAAATCTAAACTTAAATGTAAATTTGCCTTCAATTAATTCGGTGTTACCAATATCTTAATTACTTGATCTTCATTTTTTTTATCTTTAATTTTGCCACTTGTTCTACCTGGGAGAATTACAAAGGATTTCGCCCCCGCCCCATATATAAATAGAGAAAAGCATGATATGAACCAGACAATATCCAGCAACTTTTAGAGATTCAACTCCATGCTTAATTTCAACAAAAACTACTTTAGTAGTTCTAGGGAGCTATTTGCATTGATGAATTGATCTTGCCAAACCATTTGTAGCCCTGTGTCAAGTTAGGTAAGTTCTTCAACATGGAAGGAGGGGAAAGATGAAAATTTGTATTTAAAAGTTTGGTTTCTCCTCCTTTTTATCCCCTGAAGAGATGTCTGTTATTTCTTTTTTGTCATTTGGTACAAACTGTTAAATTCAGTCACTTAAGATAGATTGAAAAATTGTTTACTGTGCTTATCTTTAAGGCTTGATATAAGAAGGGAACATGGAAAATAGTCAAAGACCACCAAATCTTTCTCTTAAAGGAGTTTATGACCCATCCTTTCGCTTTCTTTTGGGTCTTTGTGAGAAAAATAGCTCTTTTATCTAATGAAGTGTGATAATTTGGGAGAAGTTCTAAGGTACCGGTGATACCATCTCTAGAGGATATGTCAGGACCTGCCTTCTCAGAGAGCAATAGAAGGAAGTTAACTGCTGAACTGCTTGTCTAAGCAGAGAGGTGGAAGACTCACATCACTCTCAGAGAGCTGTGTTTGGTTCAACAAAGTGACCCTTGAAGTTAAGCCATTGCCATTTCAAGACTGAAGTCACAGATACACAATTGTTTTCATCAGTGTGTGGGGAAGCCTTTACTTCTTAACATTTTTTAAAAAGTTGTAGCCTTTATGTTCCTGTTTATGAGATTTCAAGACTCCTCCAAACTGGAAATCTGAAAAAGTTGCATTATAAATTATTGGGACTTTTCTCTTTGTAGAACTAAGCAACATGTCAAACATTTCATATATCTTATGACTCAGGCACCTACTTAAAGCTTTCTCCTCTTGTGTTTGATTATAAAAAGAGTGATTGAATAAGAAAATTAAGACATTTGCTGGTTTTTCCCTGAGCTTTAATCAGTTGGCATCTAACAGGTACTTTTATTTTCCTGGCCTTGAAATCTTTCTGATGGGGTGTGGAAGAAATATTTGCAAATGCTTTCTTGGTTAGGCAAATAAATCTTTGCTTTTTTTGTTTTCCGTTTCTTTTCTGTATTCTTAGCCCACCATCCTCCTTTTCCCCTCAACATATACTCACATGCACACCTATGAAGTACTTGTCCTTTTTTTTCCATCAAGGGTGGAAAAAAGCTCTCAGAATGGGCTGATTTGCAACCATCATCCATGACATGGTTGAGGATACAACTTGAATGTCCTCAGATTCCATAGCCTGTGAGAACAGATGAAGTCATGTAGCATTAATACCTGGATTCTGCTGCCCTTAATTGTTTATACTCAATCATGCTGGACTTTAGTGCCCTGCAAAGCTCCCCTGTGCATTCCTGGCACTTTCCAGGGCTGTCTTGCATTTTACCAGATTGCATCAGTGCCCCTGGGAAGGGTCCCTCTGAGCCTCTGTGGTAGTTTTCTACTTGCATACTTGCTATACTCAGCTGGGCTTCCTCCATGGCTCTGCTGTTTCCTTTACCATTCCTTCCTGCTAGGGAGAACCCTCCCTGGTCCAGAGGCTGCCTCTTGATTTTCTTTTGGCTTTTCCCTCTAATCCCACCTCATCAGGGCAGATTAAAAAGCTCAGTTAACAAGACTAGGTGGAAGCAGATGTCTTCACGTCCCTGCTTCTGTGCAGATCACAAGAACCTTTTCTTCCTCTTTAGTCTAATACAAAAAGGCCTCAGGCAGAGTAACTTATGCAAAAGGTCAGAATCTCAGATTAGGTGAATTGGAATATCACAAGCAATCCTTAAGCATCTACTTTGTGCTCTGCACTGTGTTAGGTACTTAACTTCATCATTTCATTTAATTCTTATAACCTTTTATATTATGTTGTTTATTATTATTGGTATTCCCATTTTAGAGATAAGAAAGCTGAGGCTCAGAGGAGATAAGAAATTCACAAACCAAAGATCATAAAGCAGATAAGGGTGGAGTTAGGATCCGGCTGCAGGGTTCACGTTTACCTTCTTGAACATTGCTTCCCACTCTGGAAAACAAGTTATGTGTACTATCATCTTAGCAAAACACGGTGTAGCTTTTAAGAAGAAAAATGGCTCTAAAAAGACACAAATAACCTAATTTTTCTATAAACCTAAAACTACTTGAAAATAAGGACTATTAATTTTAAAAAGACATAAATGCATTTAGCTAAAGCAGATTCAGTGTTGTGTTTATACACCATCACCATCACTCTTATTCTAGATATTCACAAGAACAGTTAAGTGACATAATTCATGTTAAAGTGCTTAGAAGGCACCATATTATTATGTGACGATTACAACATGAGAATGAGAGAAGAACTACCTTGTTACATGAAATTGACGTTATCCTAATCATCTGAAACAGACTTGTAGGTTAGTGGAATATTTGTATAGTATTGTGAATCTTTACCTGCTAGATGAATAAACATAAACTCAGACTTTGTGGCTGCTGAGGTGACACTTTTCACCAACACTGAATCGCCTTAAAAGATTCTTTCTGAGGAATTTAATATTTTGTAGAAGATCTTTTATTCTTGTTCCAGAAGCCAAAACCCTTGAGTTGCTGCTCTGTTGAATGAAATATAATATGAGAGAGTTAATCTTGCAATAATTCCTGTAACTGTGACTTGGGAAAGGGAAGGGAGTGGAGCTTCACAGACAGCTCACAGCCACGGGGGATGGGGTTTGGGGGAGGAGGCGGAGGTAGCGGAAGGCAATCTCTGGCCAGAGAGTGCTGCTTTCCTGATGAGGGATGGCAAGGGTGGGGCCCGATATTGATAATTTGATTAGAGAGGATGTTGGTTCACCTTTCTATGTAAAATATCATAGTTTTACTTTCTATTTGACTTCCTTTGGAATGTGAAGGGATGAAGGGTATTCTTACAGTTTAGAGCTTCCAAAGGGGCTTTCCAAGGCTGTGTCCTTTCTAATTCTTAAAACAATATAGCTTACTAAGTTATTTTTTTTTTAAGCAGATGGAACATGTGATTTAAAGAATGAGTGACTCAGAGGTGCTGCGGGAACCTAGGAATCCCTAGGCTGAATCCCTCCCTCCAGAGACCCAGAACTCTTTCACGAATGTAGGAGGACTTCTCCTCCCAATACCCTTGGCTTCGATGGGTGCCAAAACGCCACGTTGAACGAATGTGACTATGGTGAAGTATTAATATTTTTCAACAGGCACTTAAGAGAGATGGCTAACAAAAGGACAAAAAAAAAGCACTAAAAACGGCACATCTGTCCAATGTCTCAATCTTCTATCAGTAGTAACCCCACTATTCTCTTAATCTCTCATTTCAAAAGCAATCGTCTTTGACAACATTCCCTTCCTGTTTAGCCCTATGTTACTTACTGGTCCTACTGCTGTCATGGGGGGTATGTGACAAGTAGGAATACTGTCATGGGCATTCAGTTCAACTATTACCAATATGGTGGTTATAGTGTTATGGTACGGTTACTACTTAATGTGGGGTTTTTTTATTGTTTTTGTGTCAGGAAGGACATGCGTAGTATTGGAACAAATATGTTTGGTTTGGGAATTCCTGGACTTTAAGGAAGAATAGATAATACTCTATGGAAATTAGTATTAATACCATATCTACAGTTTTTCCTTCTGTGTAGAAAACCAGTTTCAATCAATAGCTCTGACACATCTGCAAAGATGGTGGAAATAAAATTACTTCTGACATTGTAGTTTTCCATCACTAGTTTAGAACCAACATAATAAGAGAAATGTTGAATGCCCAACTTAGTAGCAATTCAAATGAATCCCATAAGAACAGGAAACCAAGTGGAAATTCAAATATAAGCTGTGCCCTAAAGTTGCCATCAATAATCCCTCAAACAAAAACAATGAAATTAGAATATTGTTTGGGTTGTCTCCCACCTGATAAGTGAACAAGGAATCAGCCTATTTCCATCATTTCCAGTTCAAAAGCTAATGAGGTGGAGAAAGTCCAACAGAAATGGGCAGTGACGTTTGCTCCTTTGTCAATGACAAAATCATGTAACAATTTCCTGGCCTACAAAAACATCCCAATAAATCTCCTCTGTATACCGCTGGGAAGAAGTTTTGTGGAGCTGGGTGGACTTCAGAAGGCTGCTAACCTTGAGCAGCTCTGATGTTATCCTGCTCTTATTGCTCAATGGAAAATTCAGCAGAATCGCCAAGTAACAGGAGACTAGGTTCAGGGCCATAAATCTCCAAGAGATGCTCACTGACATCCACGGTGCTCTGTGGAATGAGTTTAACAAGGTCATTCTTGCTGAGCTTCCTTTGAGTTGGCAGCTACAGCTTACTGTCAGGCCCAGAGCCAGGTTCTTAATCATCGAGAAAACCCAAGGGTGGGGGTGGGAAGGCCATGAAAGGTAACTTTTAGGCCTAGTCCCAGTGTCGGATAGGACCTGGGTGGAAGCCCCATACAGAATGACAGCCCCTTGGGGGCCTCCATACTACAGCTGAGATCCTTTTCTGCACCTGCTAATTTAGCCTTACCGCTCAGTCTTCCAGGGACTTCCCATCATTCATTGAATCAAATATAAACTTCTGGCCACTGTCTTCAGAGTCTTCTCAGTCTATTTCAAATATCTGAGCATGTCTTTGATTCATTCTTGGATCTAGCCACATGGTCTTCTTTTGATATCTGCATCTGGCTTCTCCCTTCTAAAGCTTTGTCACCCATTGATAGAATGACTGAGTTCCTTTCTTTTGAATTTTTTTTGGGGTGACAAAAATACCAAAGAACAAGGATACTAGCAGAGACCAGAGGAATGTTTGGGTACTCTTTTGTAGCAGCAGTGGAAGAGAGTGTGAGAATCGAAGCAGCCATTATTATTCCCATTTTTAAGGTGATATAACTGACACTTTGAAAGGTTATATGACCTCACCCAGTAAATTTGAAGCCAAGTCTTGTGATCATCAACTATATCCTGTGTATTTTATGCCAGGGTCAGCAGATTCTTGTGTAAAGGTCCAGATTATAAATATTTTAGGCTTTGTGGGCTACACAGTCTCTGTCACAGCTATTAATATTCAACTCTGCCATTGTATAATAGTACAAAAGCATCCATAGACCATAAATAAACAAATGGGCAAGGCTGTGTTCCAATAAAGCCCTATTTACAAAAATAGGTGGTGGATTGGATTTGGCCCATGGGCCACAATTTGTGGACCCTGTCCTATGCCATAGAGCTATAACTGACCTTATGTCAAGAGTATGTATTCATAGTCTATTAAATAGTTTTACACATTTTAATTCTCAAAATATGGATATTAAATAATAGAGTATAAAGGAATACAACATAACCTAATGTGACTCATGTAACAAGGAAACAACACAGGGAAGTTAGTCCATGTGGAGGTTACCTAACAGTGAAGTGGCAGGAGCACAGGAGATACCCACAGTAAGGGAGGTGGATGATGCTGAGCAGTTGATTTTCCAGGTGCCTGTTCAACATGACTGCCCTGGGACCCTGGTGGCTCTTTTCTCAGTTCTCTACCTTACTGGTCATGCCTCCACTGAGCTGTAAGCCCTGCATTTTCTATTCTGAACACTTCTCCCAGAGCCTATCATCTCTCTTCTGATATGACAAATATCCCAGACCCTGCTCCCTGAAGAGAAGATGTAGGCTCTGCCCTGAGGTCAGGACAGAAAGCCCTGGCAGGGAAGAGGAGCTGAGAGACTTGATAGGAATAGGTCCTTGCATTTTCCCCCCACTTCTGGCTCTAGCCCAGTGACCTTATTATTTGGTAACAGATTTCTGTTTACCTGGCTTGCTAGCCCTGCAAGGAGAGAAAATAGGAGAAACTCTAAAAACAGAACTCACTCTTTGAACATTATAAAAACAGACTTCTTAGTAGGCCCCAAGAATCTCAAACTCCTTCTTACGGTCTTCAGTGTACATTTCCAGTTTCATCTCTTCCCTTCTCTTCTTTGTTATTTCCATCACTTAGGGTGTTTTCCCATCACTCCTCTCCCTATCCCTCCACCATCTTAAAGGCCCAACTTAGCAGCTCTTTTTTCCCCCCATATAGCCTTTCTTTAGCAAGACCAACTCAGCAGCTTTAAAGAGTTGCTGTCTCCTTCATGGAGCTTTCTCTGTTTGGTCCTGTACTGCCTGTACCGCTCATTTAGCATTTTATTTTATGCTGCTTTATGCTCTCCCATGCTAATTAACTTCTCATGTGTGTCTTGTTCTGCAGTGACAATTCGGCTTCATGAAGGCATTGGCTGGGTTTTGAGTTATCTGTGTCTTCCAGCACAGTGCTAGACTCATACTATGAATGCCTATTAAGTGGGCTGTACCCATAATTAGGATTTTTCAATAGGCCTTTAACATGGAGGCTCTTTTCTCTCAGTTCCTTACTGTCTCCCTAGCGTTAAAACTCTTATTTGGCTAGCTCTGTTGGTTTTTCACTTTTCTATTCTCTTGAGATAAGTTTCCTAAGAGGTAGGTTGGAATAGATGACTGACAACACATGTAAAATTATCCCTTTCCAGTGATCCTCAGCCATTGTCCTTGGTCAAGTCTAATCAGTACCCTGTAAAATCTGTGATAGCAGAGACAGCGTCTGTTTTTGCTCATCATTATATTTCCTCCATTTAGCAAGTGCCTGGCACAGGGTAGATGTGTAATAACTATGGGTTGAATAAAAGAATGAGTGAATGCATATTATCTTGACCTGGTCCTGGGTGAATCCCTTGCCCTGTGGGAAAGGGGCTGATTGTCAAAAGTGAGGAGATGGCCTTAGCTCTCCCTCCTTGTCAGAGCATCTCAGTCCCTTGGTGTTCTGATTTCACATGAGGCCTGTTAGACCTCGTGCAAGTGGAATGTTTGATGGCCCACCCCAATGTACCAAATCCCCATGGATCAGCAAGGTTCTCCCAACAAGTGACAAACAGATATAACAAATTGTCAGTTTCTGAGACAACATCTCTAATCTAACCCACCAGAGCTGGCTTCACGCTTGCTTCATAGTGTACTGAGATATACTTCCTGTCTGGCCCTATCGAACATTTTGAAATCCCTCCACAGAGTGGGTCACACACGCAGTGAGTGCTTAGCGGGGACCATATTTGCTGTTTTGCTTATTAAGGTAAAACCTGGTTTAAGGGCCCAAATGATGAGCGTCCTTAATTTGAAAATCTGAAATGCTCCAAAATCCAAAACTTTTTGAGTACTGACATGATGCCAAAAGTGGAAAATTCCACACCTAACCTCATGTGACAGGTTGCGGTCAAAATGCAGGTGCACAACACAGTTTATTCAGTATTCTCTGATATTCTGATAATACTACTGTGCTGCTTAGTTACTCTGAACACATTATTTTTTCATATTTTAATGGTATTTCATGTTTTTTACTGTTAACTACTTATGAGAGAATAAGCATAGCTTATTGGCAGCATATAAATTCAGAGTTAGGAACGAGGGTGGTGCCGGACAACCAAGATTGTCCACATGGGTGGATGAGATAGTGACACCTTTGCTTTCTGATGGTTCAGCATGCACAAACTTTGTTTCATGCACAAAATTATTAAAAAATATTGTATAATTTTATCTTCTGGCTATGTTTATAAGGTGTTTTATAAAGCATAAATAAATTTAATGTTTAGACTTGGGTCCCATCCCCAAGATATCTCATTATGTGTATGCAAATGTTGCAAAATTTGAAAAAATCAGAAATCGGAAACACTTCTGGTCCCAAGGGACCAGATAAGGGATACTCAACTTATATATATAAATCTGATTATACATGTGCAACTTATATATATAAATCTGATTATACATGTGCTAAAATAGTTTATTTTCCTGAATAATGTTTTAATAAGAGTATTTTCCTTTTTGGGGGCATTATGTAATATAATAAAAAGAAAAGAGTGGATTATATTTATATAATTAGCTTTTGTGCATATTTACCACAAGGTGGCAGTATAGCAGCCCCTACTTGCTTGTTAGGGATATAGCTATCTCTTAAGTGGAGATAGCGGAGAGATACTTTTTTCCCCTCAAGTTTCCAAAGTCTGAGATCATGCCCATATATCCTAATCTGTGGCTAAGTAGATTTCGTGATTAAACACTGTGCACATAAGTCCAAATTCATTCACATTCACAAAAATTCTCATATACAACCTGGCTTATATGACAGGATGAATATTCTGCATGTTCTGTCCAGCACTTAGGTAACCATGTGTGAATCATTTGTATTTATAATTAAGCAATCTCTTGAATAAGTGGGCAAATCAATTTTAAAACTTATCAGTGCAACTTTTAAAGCAGTATGCAAAGAGTATGTATTTCAGGAGTGGTATTGTTATTGCAGACATGCTGCCTCAGTAGTTCTCAGCTGGAATGTGGGGAGAAGCTGCGGAAGGAAGGTCTGTATGAGGCTGGAGGGGAGAGGTGCATGAGGAAGTTATCTGCCATCACCTTTTGGCTACAAACATTTACTGAACATTAATTGTTCATTATTTTATTGTGTAAAAACTAGTCTTTGACTTTGAAGAGCTTATGATCCAAAGCTATAGACAACAGAGAAAAAAATTCAGCAAATATATGAGAAGACAAGTACCATTACCAAGATCTGAGTGGAAGGAGGGAAAGAATGTTGATTTTATATGTTTTTCCAAAGGATCAGAGAAGAGAGTAGAAACAGACAGAATGGAATGGTCAAAAGATCATGGGAATAATAATAATGAGACCCAGTTTCTTGTCTCGGCTCTGCGCCTCACCATTCTGGGCCACCTCGGTTTCCTTGTGCTCAGGAGGAAGCACCTGGACTTGGGTCTTGGTCTTGGAAGTGTCAACAGAAATATGTTCTACCAATAGTTGATATTAAAGGCTACCCTTCAAAAAAGATTTGAGCTGAGATAAAGTGAGGAAAGCAAATTATCGTATTGCATCTCATCCTCCCTCCCCCACTCCCTGCAGAAAGTCATGACGTATATTAGCGTATAAAGGCTCTGAGTAGCCTAAAGTGAAGAAACTAGTTTAGCTTTGTTTAACCTAACATTTCAAACAATTTAACTGTGGAACACAATTTATCTCTCCACTTCACTCCAAGAAACACCAATTAACATTCTATATTCTTAGAATATGAATGACTTCTGGTAGATATTAAATAACTTGGGAACCACTGAATTAAGAGGACTTTAAAGCCTGTTCCAACTCTAGAAATGTGGATCGGAAGCTCCAGAGGGCAGGAAACTATGTCTAACTTCTTTTTTTTTACTTTATCCCAGTGCTTGGCATAGAGTAAGTGACCGATAATGTTTGCAAAATCAATGAACAAACTGTCGAACTGTGGTAGTATAGGTTTTTCTCCTTCCCACTCCTTCGAGGAAGCATAGGCTATATCTACGCCCCTTCTGAAGTCATGTTCATTTCAAATTTAAGCAACTCCAGCTAAAGAAAGAAGACAAAAGACCTTTTTTTTAGCCTAAAAACACAGGGGAATTATGCTGAATCTTTCTTGGCAATGTAAAAGTATGTTATCTTGAAGATATTTGACCTAATAAGATTGCTTTTCCATTTCCTCCTCTGTTTTCATAAGTCAAAGTCTTATCCAGATCCATCTAGAAAAAAACCAAAATGGTTGGAAGGAAATGACTGACAACTCCATTCTGAACATCAAAGGGAAGGAAAGAATCCCAGGATGGGGGAGAATTGGAGGTTTTTAAGGACCAAGAAGCTCATGGTACTGGAGAGTGAAGAGAGAGATCCTATAGACGTGGGAGGCTCCCTGAAGGATGGGGCGATGGTGACCAAGTGTTTGGCCCCCAACATTATGAAAGAAGTTTAGGAAGCTGGTGGAATGAGCTGAATAAGGTAGAAGAACCACTCAAGATGCTCAGTAGATGCTATATGGGCTCCGATGGGTGTCTTGAGTCAGATGTAAAGAGCTCAGAGGTATATTCTACCAGATTCTGTATATGTAGGTATTCAGCTGAGAGAAAAACTTTTCTCAGGGACTAGATGTACCATTCTGCTATTAAAGGCACAATAAGGAAGAGACAAAGTGCTAAAACACCAACTCTACTGATAGGACTAGTAACGTAGAGTGCAATTTCAGGCTTCACCCACCCAATGATATCAGCTGCCTACTATGAACTCCTTTGATTAAGGCAAGTTCTGGAAGGTGTGTCTGCTAAAATGCGGTATGTGAGCAGAGGAGAAATAACACATTGACCCATTAGTAGTCATATTCACATTGCAGAGAACAGGGTCCTAGGAAACAGAACACTGCATAGGTCAATTTTATTGGGGAAAGGGAAGCTAAAAAATGTGGGGTGGTACTGTAGGACAGCACTGCAGAGGCCCTGGGAGTTAGGAGTTAGGTCTGTGGGAGCCTAGGGCTTAAGGGGGACCCCAAACATAAAACGTGGGAGACACCAAAGGTATATTTTATCTACTTTACAATTTTATTCACAGCAGAGATAAAAAGAGACAATATCAAGTTGAAAACAAAAGATTTTGGAAGACAGCCCAGGTCTTCCCATTTCTGCTTTGTATCAACCGTCCTGATCTTATTATTTGTATCTAAAAATAAAGTATCAATGTTTATAATTATTAAATGTTTACACACATATTTGTATACTTTAAATATATGTACAAATATATTTATAATTATTTGAAAAGTAAATGAAATCACATCCAAGTTTTAAGGTTATTCTTATAATTCTTCATCCTTCCTCACTTGCATTCCAATATGATTTCTTAATAAGAAGAAAAAGGAACAGGGTTGCAGTTGGCACTCTGGAATCACATATAACTTATAGCCTGTAATATTTCCCTCAAAAACTAATGGACTTTGGTACTTATGTGGAGTTAATAACTGTAGTAATCATAAATAACGCCACTGCTTTACTTTTCCCTGCCCCGCATTATTTTGAATTTCTCTACCAGGTAGGTACTTTATGGAGGTATGTCATGTGTGTGAATGTCACCTGGCATATGTGTAATGTGCAAAGAAGATTGCTAATTGTGGGTTGGGTCCATCTCTCCAGCATTCAGGTGGAACACATGGCAGACTTAAAATGAGACAAATCCTTTAGACATGTAGAGGTCATTTTTATTTTATTTTATTTTTAATTGACATACATATTTTTAATTGTACATATGTGTATAGTACAAAAGTGAGGTTTCAATACATATAATATATAGTGATCAAATTAGGGTAATTAGTATATCCATCATCTCAAATATTTATCATTTCTTTGTGTTGGGAACATTCAGTATCCCCTTTCTAGCTATCTGAAACTAGGTATTATTATTAACTATAGCCATTCTACAGTGCATAGAACACTAGAATTTATTCCTCTTATCTAGATGTAATTTTGTATTCTTTAACAAATCTCTCCCTAATTCCTCCTTCCCCCTGTACTTCCCAGCCTCTAGGATCCTCTGTTCTACTTTTTACTTGTATGAGATCAACTTTTTTTTTTGAGCTTCCATATATAAGTGAGAACACACAGTGTTTAACTTTCTTTTCCTGGCTCATTTCACTTAATATAATGTCCTCCAGTTCCACTGCTGCAAATGACAGAATTTCATTCCTTTTTATGGCTGAATAGCATACCATTGTGTATATATACACCACATTTTCTTTATCCATTCATCTGTTGTTGGACACCTAGGTTGATTCCATATCTTGGCTATTGTGAATAGTGCTGCAATAAACATGGGGGTGCAGTTGTCTCTTCAATATCCTGATTTCTTTTCCTTTGGATAAATGCCCAGTAGTGGGATTGCTGGATAGTATTATAGTTCTATCTGTAGTTTTTTGAGGAATTTTCATACTGTCCTCCATAGTGGCTACAGTAGTTTACATTCCCACAAACAGTGTATAAGAAAAAAATTCTCATTTCTCTTCACCCTCACCAGCATTTGTTACTTTTTGTCTTTTTGATGGTAGCTATCCTAACTGGGGTGAGATGATACCTCATTGTGGTTTTGATTGGCATTTCCCTGATGCTTGGTGATACTGAGCATTTTTTCCACGTATTTGTTGGACATACCTATGTCTTCTTTTGAGAAATATCTGTTCAGATCATCTGTCCATTTTTTAATTAGCTTGTTTTTTTGCTCTTGAGATGTTTGAGTTCCCTGTATACTCTGGATATTAATCTCCTGTCAAGTGAATAGTTTGCAAACTTTTTCTCCTATTCTGTTGTTTTCACACCGTTGTTTATTTCCTTTGTTGCACAGAAGCTCTTTAGTTTGTTGTAATCCCATTTGTTTATTTTTGCTTTTGTTGCCTATACTTCCGAGGTCTTATTCATAAAATCTTTTCCCAGACCAATATCTTAAAGTGGCTCCCCTTATGTTTTCTTCTAGTAGTTTTATAGTTTCAGGTCTTACATTAAGGTCTTTGATCCATTTCGAATTGATTTTTATATAGGATGAGAGCTGGGGGTCTAGTTTCATTCTTCTGCCTATGGACATGCAATCTCCCCAACACCATTTATTGAAGATATGATTCTTTTCTGATGAGTGTTTTTGGCACCTTTACCAAAAATCAGTTGGTGGTAGATATGTGGATTAATTTCTAGGTTCTCTATTCTGTTCCATTGGTCTATGTGTCTGTTTTTATGCCAGTACCATGCTGTTTTGGTTACTACAGCTTTTTGTATGTGTTGAAGTCTGGTAGTGTGATGTAGGGGCCATTTTTAAAGCCACACAAGTTTGTAAGAGTACTGCGTTAACAGAATTTTCCATCTCTTTAGATACAATTTAGTTTAACATCCTTGTTATTACATGGTTTGTGCTAATTTTCCTAAGTTACTGCAACCCAGGAAAATAAATCTTTCAAAAACCCACCCCAAACTCCCATATAATTCCTGGTATGTGGTAATTTCCATTATAGAAAGACAAACTAATAAGGTTTCAGAGGACAAACAGAGTATTAAAGAGTCTATGTCTTAATGTCAAGGTAAAGTATTCAGTTTTACTCGACGGGAAATGACTCTCCTCAAAATATCTATTTCATTTGCTTATTACGGTTTGCTTTTAGGCAAAAACTATTAGTTTGGGTGAAAAGACATGATTTATACTACTGTCCTTGGTTACCCTGAAGATTTAAATGTTATGTCAACTTTTCAACATTCAAAGCAGAAAGAAATTCAAACATCAAATTAATTTTTATTAAGGAGGATTAAAAGTTTTTTCATGTTCCAAAGTCACCATCCACCCTAGCAAAACATTTAAAAAGCAAGAAGTACACAAATGTTGGCTTTTTGAACTGTTATAATGATGCTTTTGGAATTTCAGGTGGTAGGTATGTGCCATTTTGTACAAAGAAATGTTCCATTTCAGGTTCTAGTAGAAGTCCTCAAATCGGTGATTTAGACTGACTTTAGATACGAATCTTGTGTAAGCCATGTAATAGGGCACAGGCAGGGAGACGCAGCACCCTCTGTATGTGTGGTAGACAAAATAATGCCCCCAACGATGTCCATGACCTGTGAACATGTTACTTTACATGTAAAAAGGGACTTTGCGAATGTGATTAAGGAACTTAAGATGGGAACATTACCCTGGATTATGCCAGTGGGCTCAATAAAATCACAGGAATTTTTATAAGTGGGAGGCAAAAGGGCCAAAATCAGGAAAAGGAAGTGTGACAACAGAAGCAGAGGTTGGAGTGACTGAAGATGGGGGAAGGGGCTACATGGAAAGGAATGTGGGTGGAGGTCCCTGGAAGCTGGAAAAGGCAGGAAATGGATTTACACCTGGACCTTCCAGAAGCAATTTAGCCCTGCCAACACCTTGTTTTCAGCCCAGGGAGAGCCATTTTTGATTTCTGACCTCCGTAACTGTAAGATGATAAGCTTGTGGTGTTTTCAGCTATTAAGTTTGTTACAGCAGTAATAGGAAACTAATACCTATGTGACCCCAAATTCCTTTCCTCTTCAGAGAAAACACCGAAGAGTTAATATGGTGAAGCTGAAAGAAAGTTGGAGTTAAACGGGCCATTGTTCAAATTCTGATTTTGCCACTTCCTGTCTGAGTGACCTTGAGTAAGTTATTTAACTTCTTTGACCCTAAGTTTCTTTATCAGGAAAAGGGGTTATGGTGAAAGTTAAATATGATAAGATATGTAAAATGCCCAACATAATTCCTGGATGAATACCTTCAAGATAGACTTTCAAGAAATGTTACTCCCATTCTCCACCAGATTGCTGAGGATTTGTAGCATAAAAATGGTCTACCTGGAGGTTTCCACCTTGTGTTAGGAGCACCCAGTACCTTCTGGGAAGATGCCCATGCTCATCTCTTAGTGTGAGTCAAGGCAAAGAGGCTAGCTTAGAGACTGTGTCCAAACCTTCAGGCTAAGAGCTGAGATATGCTCCCTGAGGTAAGGTTTGGCATACCCTGTGAACTTCTGACCTTTCCTGTCTAACCTTGTCTGTCTGTGACCCAGGAACAGCACTATCTCACCGCCAATGGCACTGTGATGATTTGTGAAGAAGGTGAAAAGCCCGTGTGTTCACAAATGGGGCACGATGATTCTCAGCAGCAGCTGCCTGGGTTTTGGAGATTAAATCCTGGACTTGTGGACTCCAGCACTCAGTGTAAGCTATTGCCTGTTTGTCAGTCTGGGCTGCTTTGCTGGTTCTGAGTTAGCAAATTAGGGGCCCACATTTCCAGGCATGGGCTCAGGTGACCTAGAGAACATGAACTGCTTTATGAAGCCATTTTCACTAGAGAATATGTAGCAATCCCAGAAAGGCAGTGTTTGGTTGGAAAAAAAACAAGTTTGAAAGGATCACATGTAAGAAATGAAGATAGTTTTTCCCTCATACGTGAAATCTCATAATCCAGGGTGAGGCACAAAGACAGATCTTTGTTGACAAATTTTTTCAGGTGATCCATTAAAGTTTGTTCTTTTCTAGTATGTAGATTTTGTAGAAAATTGGTCTTTGCCTACATTGTCTCCTCTAATCTTTAAAACACTTTTTCTTAGTTATTTTTAGTAGATTCAAAGAACAGAATTTAGTGCTGTAGTCAATGTGGACATTCGAAGGTCCTGAATCCAAATCTCAATCCCAGCACGTTCTACCCCCAATAACGTTAATATGATTTGTGTTTAATAATCTGCGTAATTACTGTTTAGGCATAAATGGTAAGCAGTTCCTATAACATTTTTGCTTATAATTCTTAGCTCAAAGTGGTCTATAAAGTATCAGTTTTGCAGTTCAGATTAATTTAAGCACACTGTGTGAATTCTGGTCCTCTGAGAAGCAAAAGCTAAAATGGGATTATATGTGCAAGAGATTTATTGGGGGAAATGCCCATGAAGAAGCAGGAACAGGCAGGGAGCCTTCAGATCAAGATTCAGGTCTCACACTGTGAAGGAGAAGGGAAGAAAGAAGATTGGATAGAAAGAAGATTGGATAGGAAGAGTTCCAGACTGTAGACCAGTTTCAAGAAAGCTTTGACCAGGCTAAGGGAACGTCCTTGAGCCACAGGCACCAGTTGGAGGAGCCCTGATTTTCACAGGAATGGGCCTGCACTAGCTCTCGGCTGTGCTGGGTCATTGGTTGGGAGCAAATTGCTGACAGTATGGCTTGGGCTCCAACACGGTGGTGGATCCAGCAGGGCAGTAGTTGGGCCATTGTCAACTATGCTCCCCATAGCAGAAGAGGGGATGGTGTGTTGTCACTGCCACCCTAATTCTTCCCTACCCATTCACACTGACAGTTATTAAAAAGCAAGGATCTGTATGTTGACTCTGCAGCCAGTACATGAGGACCCTATTTCCATATTCCTTGCCCATTTCCCAAGATCTGAGATGCTCTGGGTCATCCTTTAGAGGTTGCCTACCAGAGTTGCTCCTGGGCTGTATATTCTGCCTTTTCTGTCTCCAGAGAAAAAATGGGGCCCACCTGTACTGGTTCCGTAAGGATTTCTAGGATAAGGCCTGGTTTGCCTATGGTGGAAAGGGGAGAGGGGCTGAGAGGGCACACTGGATTCTTGGTCTCTGGGGATTGGGAATTAGAGAGGGATTTGGTGGGCCTGGAGTCTGTGACGGGAATGAAAGCTGTAGTTGGACAGAGGCAGATGGAGTACTTGCCAGAACCAGACCACTAGCAATTATAGAGGGTGAGCTTTTCATTCCAGGGGAAATGAGGAAACTGAGAGGGAGACATCAGGTCCATCTATCCTGATCCCTGCTCGGGTACCCTTACACTACCAAGGCATGCTCCCCTCAAGGTGGCCTGTGTGTCCACCATCCTATCACCAAACAACTCCTCAGTTGCCAGCTGATGTCTAAAACTCCCTTAACTGGTATAAATCCTTTCATTCCATAATTTTAAAAGTTTTAGAATAGTCCTCTAGTTCACCACACTGTGGTCAATTGTCCAGTAGTCAGGTGTGTTCATTCCTTCTCTAGATTGGGAGTTCTTTTAGTTAGTGCAGAGACTGTATCTTTTTCCTTTTTCAATTTCCAGTACCTAACAAAATCCCTGATACAAAGTTGATTCTCCATAAATTTTTATAGAATTGAATGTAATTGAACAGATTCAGATACTTCTGGAAAAGGTAGCATAGCAACAAAGATGGAATCATACAAAAATGGATAAATACCTGCGAGTGCAAAACTGTGGACATTCAGAAGTCCCGAATCCAAATCTCAACTCCAGCATATTCCACCTATGTGATCATAGATGAATGTTTTAACCTTTCTGCATTTTAATTTCCTTCTTATAAAATGAGGACAGAGCACCTGCTCTGATAACCTCAGCACGCCTGTGACTATCAAATGATAAAGAAAGGATTTCGAAAATGTGAAAGTGATGAATAAAATTATTTTTTAATTGTTTTATGGGGACCTAGGGGTAAGTTTAAAGGCAGCTGGTGCTTGGAACCAGGAGAGAGGAGTTTTAGGTACACCTAAGTCTAGGCATGGAGATATTTTAGGCCATGCAGCACTAAAATGGCCAGTTGCAGGAAATTCTAGATTGTTTTTAAAAACTAACTTTACCATACAACACATAATCTATCTAAATAAGCAATAGCCCTGTGAGCTCTTAGGCTTTCTATAAACAAAAATAAATGCTATTCACTCAAGACATCACTTTAGTAGTAAAACCTGTAAACAACATAGCTACCCTTTTATTGCTGGGGCGGTGATTGACTGAAGTAACCTATTCTTGTTTAGCCCTTTATGGTTTACCAAATGTTTTAATGTACATTGTCATTTTGATTCCTCAAAATTACTCCAGAAAAAGGAAAAGAACAAAGAGTTTTCATGACATTTCACCACATATTAATTCATAGCTCTTAAAGGAATTCTATAACAAAAATTGGGTGGTTTTTAAAAGCTTGGAGTCAGATAGACTTGATTTAATCCTGGGCTTTTCATGTGTTAGTTGTGTGACCATGGGTAAGTAAATAACTTATTTCAGACCCAGTTTCTTATTATTCAAAATGAAAGTTTAACTGTTACTCAAATATTTTCTAGACAAATGCAATATCCCCACATTCAGATTTCAGAGAGGGAAAAGGACTTTGAATTTGGGATGAGCCCCAAGAACCTTCCTAAATAGTGCTGATATTCAGATTAGTTGAAGTGAGGCATGTGAAGTGCTCAGCACAGACAATAAATATTCAATATTAGCCTTACAAATATGTCATTTACACAGGTTTTTCATATGTTTTATTCAGTCCTTCCAATAACTCCATAAAGCTTCTCTTTACAAATGAAGAAATGAAAACTTAGGGAACTTACGATCTGGCCCAACTACATAGCCGGTCAAATGTCAGAGCTCGTCTACTCCTCTTGGTGATGACCACTGCCTATCAGACTCAGGGAGCTTGTCACCAGGAGTGGTTATAAAGAAAAAGTGAATGAGAAGGGTAGAGCAACAGAAATTACCTACTAAAGACTGAGAAGGTGGAACCTTCTGCCATAGGATGAGTCGAGATATATGGCAAAGACTCCAGGTTCTGTATTCTCTTTTCTTCAGTTTCAGTGAGCAGATCTATGAACTGAGAGTATTTCTAAGACCTTTACAAGTTCCCAGCAATCTTTGTTTATTTTGTGGACAGGGTGTTGCTCTGTCACCCAGGCTGGAGTGCAGTGTCATGATCATAGTTCACTGCAACCTCAAACTCCTGGGCTCAAGCAATCCTTCTGCCTCAGGCTCCTGAGTAGCTGGGACTACAGGTGTGACCAGCACACCTGGCTAATTAAAAAAAAAAATTTTTTTTTTTGAGACATGGTCTTACTGTGTTGCTCAGGCTGCTCTCAAACTCCTGACCTCAAGCTATCCTCCTGCCTCAGCCTCCCAAAGTGCTGGGATCACAGGCATGAGCCACCGTGCCCAGCCTCCAGCAATCTTGATATTTGATAATTAGAGACATGAGTATTAGGATTAGAAATTAGATAAAACTAATCTTGTTGGTTAGTTGATATTTTGAGTAGCATTTAAGTATACTTATTTTCTATAATCAAGGTTGTATTAATATTATTACATTACCAAAAATTTGAAAAACGAGGTAGGACCTATAATACTGGTGATAATACAGGTGATTTTATTTTCCTGACACGATATTTATTATCATCTCAAAGCATTTGAGAACCTTTCCCCACCCCCAGCCCCCCTTTTTTTTAACTGTGTGTGATTCTATCATGATTTAAAACCCAGCTTTACAGTCTTTTGGAGGTGTTGTTGTATAGCAACGACAGGGGAGATTATCTTTGTTGGTTTGGGAGGAGTTTGAGGTTCATGTTAACATACTGATATGTGCAAATATACAGGGCAAGTTAATTCCAGTGTGGGCAGCCTCATGGTGCAATCAGAAAAAGGCATCAGGAGGCTTCTGGGGGGTGAGAAATAGTGGAAAAGGGGCTGCTCTGGAGTTCAGCTCAAGATCACTTTGAAAGATAGGCACGAACTCCATCCACATGGGTGATAACATAGTGAGACAAGAAACTGTGAGCCCTGGATACAAAATAAGACTGGGTATAAGGGAAAGGAAGTTGTAGAATTTACTCTGATTCCTGAAAGAAAAGAAGATGTGAGGTAATACTTTAAGTCAAGAAAAGCCATAGAACATAGGGAAGACTTACAGTTAGGGAGGAAAGAATATAGGTGTGGTCATTTGTTCACTCATTCATTCATTCACCTATCCAGAAAGAATTTATGAATGCCCGCAGCATACATAGCATGTCCAAAGGGTCTTCTTTTTGGGAGAAAATGACAGCAGTCCCCACCTGTAGTGGAGGCATCTGGTTGGAGAGGCAATATAAACCCACTCAGAGGATGAAGAACACTTTTATTATTATTTTTTTTTTGAGACAGAGTCTTACTCTGTTTCCTGGGCTATAGTGCTGTGGCGTTAGCCTAGCTCACAGCAACCTCCAACTCCTGGGCTCAAGCAATCCTCCTGCCTCAGCCTCCCGAGTAGCTGGGACTACAGGTACGCGCCACCATGCCCAGCTAATTTTTTCTATATATTTTTAGCAGTCCCATTAATTTCTTTCTATTTTTGGTAGAGACGGGGTCTCGCTCTTGCTCAGGCTGGTCTTGAACTCCTGAGCTCAAATGATCCGCCTGCCTCGGCCTCCCAGAGTGCTGGGATTACAGGTGTGAGCCACCGTGCCTGGCCTGGATGAAGAACACTTAAAAAGCAGCCTGTGTACACACTCAGAAAAACCTGGTGTCATCTCTGCTGAGGAGACAGGAAGAGAAAGGGTGCATGACAGTCAGGGGAGGGTAAGTTTCAAATATGCTCACAATTTGCCTAAGGTGTCTGTGTGTGGAGTTCATATAAGCTAAATACTCAGCAAAACATCCTGTTGTCAATGATCCTGGAAAGAGGTCTCTTATCAGCATCCTTCAATGATAGCTACATGAGAGAGTTGCCTGAGTTTTGCCCTCCTCTAGACTTAGTGACTTGTGACCAAATGAGTCCTAATGAGTAGATGGTTCTGGCAAGCCTAGCTTCTCTGAAGGGAGAGTCCTCATTCCTTGTCCAAAAAGCCTACTAGTTGTGATTTAATGAATGTAACACTAGCAGAAGGCCAGAAGTGTTTAAAGGGGCTCTGAACTTTGAGGGCCATATGTAGCTTCCTGCGTTTGACTTCAGCAGCAGAGATGCTTACATGTTTCATTTATAAGACCTTGTCAACATTTGATTACGGTGTTGAGGAGAAATGTCAACAAGCCTAGAAACATGCATTGTTCAAATCAATAAATACCTATTGAATTGAGGCAGAATAGAAGAGCTTCCAGGTGCCTTTCCTCTCCAAATGACTTTTTCTGTGCCTAGTAACTGAATACTTGAGTTGACGTCATGCCAAGGTTTAACTGTTAGTCATATGTTTTCTAGATAAATGACACTAGTTCCCCCTTTAGATTTCAAAGAGAGAAAAGGATATTGAATTTAGGAAAGGACCCTGAGGACCTCCTTAAGTAATACTGACAAGTCTCCAGATGGGTTAAGGATGTTCTTGATGTTAGGAACTGAGAAGTTTAGCCCCACAAGTGTGCACACACACTACCAAATCTTATGAGACCATTTGGTAACAATATATTTTGTTATGTTCTTAAGATGTCTTCTTGGGTGGCCAGAATATTAGCTATCATCTGTAGACTGGAATTGAGTAATAAAAACTCCATGGCTTCCATATTAAAACAGAAATTGAAGTCAAAACAGGATCTCTTTCCCCTAGTCCTGTTTGATACCCTGTCCCCTACTTATACATTTTCATTGCACTCATGGTCTTTACGCCTATCTACTTCTTGTCTTAAAGGCCAGTAGGATTTCAAGGCCTGTGCCTATCCATATTCTATATATTGGCACAAGTGGTTCCAGGAGCTTATGCTAGATTTTGATCTTCTTACAAATAATGCAAGCTATCTGTGGGTCTGAAATGGTCTTTCAGGATCTCAGGGAAAAAGGAAAAAATGCTGATGTGAAGATTATTCATGTCCCTTCCCCACTCACCCACACATCTCTACCCGTTGACCGAATGATTTGCAAGTAAGCTGTGAAGAGAACTTCCCCATCAGAAGCCTTAAACTGTATATAAGGATATTTTGTAAGAACAGCAGAACAGAAACAAGTTCAAAAGGACAGAGAAAAAATGCTCCAAATCTGTGGCAAACAGGATTTTACTGAAATTTACAGGATTCCTTGGATATGTCTTTGATTCATGCACTGATTTCCCAACACTTTGAAACTATTTCAAGTGGTATTAAAAAAAAATGAAAAATTTTCTCTGTAATGAAAAATAAAAAATTTCCACTTTTATAGACAAGTTGAAAAATGACTATTGCTTAAGTTTGTTTTCTTAAGCTGAGTGCTTTTTTTTTTAATTGGGGGATGGTTATAAGAAACTACATTCTCTCTCTCTCTCTTTCTCCCCTTTCTCTCTCTCCCTTCTCTTTTTCTCTCCTCTCTCTCTCCCTGTCTCTCTCTTTCAACTGCAAATGAAAAACACACTTTGCGATTTAGCCAAAGGAAGTTAAAAATGAGTCTTTAGGGAGAGGAAGTAGTGCAACCGGTTATCATGTTAATCTTCCACTGTAAGAGTTGGGCTCAGAGCCAGATTTGCTGCTTGTAGCAAATGCACAGAACTTGAATGGTTAAAAAAATCCTCCCAGTCCTCAGATCTGGTGCCTGTAAGCCAGCTTGACATGTTTTCTAGTGTCCTTCTCCTTCACACATACTAAATACTTAAAGTGACTAGAGATAAAAGTTAGGTTATTAGATATGAAATGCCTCCTCATTCATTCCCCTTCAGTAAAATGTCTCTGTGTAACCATGAGCATAAGCCACCTCAGCATGGACTTCTGTGTTAGTTTTACTGGACAATTCTCTCCTCTTGGTCTTTACCTCAATTTTCCTATCTGCGAATGGGAACAATAACAGGCAAGCTGAAGGAGCATTAAGAATACAATATGATGATTTTAGTTTGGCATAGAAGTGGGAATGTGGGTTGAGTGGTAGGAAAGATCCTTCCCATTTTCCATTTGATTTGAGGCTTAGTTATTGGTTTGAGTGTCTTTGAACTTCCTCTTTCATCATGTCTGAGTTTCTTTCTTTGAGTTGTGCTCTACAAGTTAGCTCCGCAGTCCCCAACCCCTAGGCCACAGACCAACACTGGTCTGTGGCCTGTTAGGAACTGGGCTGCACAGCAGGAGGTGAGTGGTGGGTGAGCTAGAGAGTGAAGCTTCATCTGTATTTACAGCAGCTCTCCATGGCTGGCATCACCACATGAGCTCTGCCTCCTGTCAGATCAGCAGCAGCATTGGGTTCTCACGGGAGCATCAACGCTACGGCAAACTGCGCATGTGAAGGATCTAGGTTGCGAGCTCCTTATGAGAATCTAATGCCTGATGATCTGAGGTGGAGCTGAGGTGGTGATGCTAGTGCTGGGGAACAGCTGCAAATACAGATTATCATTAACAGAGAGGTTTGACTGCACAATAAATGTAATGTGCTTGAATCACCCCAAAACCATCCCCCCCCACCTCCAGTTCGTGGAAAAATTGTCTTCCAAGAAAGCGGTCCCTGGTGCCCAAAAGTTTGGGGACCACTGAGTTAGCTTAGTGATGACAGTGTAAGTATGCAATATTTTATGGCTGAATTATCCTAAGATGAAAGGCATGATTAAAGAAGAAGAGAGTAAATTGGGGAACATTAAGAGAGGGTATGGCATCCTGGAAGAACAGTAGTCTGGGACTCTAGCATTCTAGTTTGTCTCTACCAGTAACCTGAAATGAGTCTTTCAGTAGAGGCTTCAATGGCTCCAAATTGGTTTTCTGAAAATGACAAGATAAAGTTGTAGGAAATGACCTCTCAGGTCCTTGAAAGATTCAATTGAATTGACATTATTTTACCTTCCAGCTCTTAGTTCACCATAGTTTCATTTTTTTATTCATTCAGCAGCTGTCTACTAAATATCTGCTATGTGTCTGGTCTATTCTACTAGGTAGAGATTTCACAGTGAATGAAACTGACAAAATTCTTCTCTTATGAAGCTTACAGTCTAGTGTGTGTAGACAAGCAGTGTAGAAATGAATATATGTATATGTCAGTGGCAAGAGATGTTATGAGGAAAAATAGAGCACTATATGTGAACAGAGACCAACAATGGTGGATGCGGCAGAGCTCTCTCATATAGGGTGGTCAGGGAAGGTCTCTTCTGTAAGGTGACATTTGGACAGGGTCTTTTAGAAAGTTAGGGAACAGGGCCTGTAGATATCTGAGGGAACAGTCCAGGTGGAAGAACAACAGGTACAAAAGTACAAAAGTGGGAATATGCTTTATTTGTTTGAGGATTAGCAAAGATACCAGTGGTTGGATCGGAGTAAGAGGAAGAGTGACAGAAGATGAGCTTGGAGCAATTCAGTGGGCCAGGGCAGATCAGAGAAGTCAAGAAAGATTCCTAGCTGTTTCTGAGTGGAATGGGAAGCCACTGGAGGGTGTTGAACAGAGGGGTGACATGTCTTGATGTACTTTTTAAAAGCATCACTTGGCTGCTGTGTTGAGAACAGACTGTAGCTAAGTAAGGGCAAAGGCAGGGAGACTAGTTAGGAGGCTTTACCAACAATTTAAACCAGAGACAATGATGACTTGGGTCAGGGTGGTAGTGATGGAAGTGGTGAGAGTGATGGGGCCCTGGATATATTTTTGAAAGTAGAGTCAACAGGACTTACTGATAGATTGAAATGGAGAGAGAGACAGAGAGAGAGAGAGACAGAGAGAAAGAGAGAGAGGTGTCAGAGATGACAGCAGTGTTTTTGTGTTGGGCAACTGGAAGATTGGGGTTGCTATTCTTTGAGAGGCAGAAGACTGCAGAAGGAGCAAGTTTTGAGTGGAAGGAAGTCAAGAGTTTGGTTTTAGGCATGTTAATTTTGAGATGCCTAATGCACATTAAAGTGGCAATGTGAAGATGTTATTCAAATTTTGAGTTCAGGAGAAAAGTTCAGGCTGAGGATATATGTATATTTGGGAATTGTCATTGTATTGATGTTATTTTAAGCCATGAACTGGATGAGATCACTGAGGGCGTAGGCCAATAGCTCTTAACCTAGGCTGCATGTTAGAATCATTATGAGAAGTTTAAAAATGTAGGCATGACTGGTCCCCATCATAGACCAATCAGATCATAACTCTGGGGCATCAGTCCCAAGCGCTGGAGTTTTAAAAAGTTCTTTAAGTCAGTTCCATGTAAGCCGGAGTTGAAAAGTCACTGACCTACAGAGTGAGTGTAGATGGAGGAAGGGAGAATCCTGCTTCCTGCTCCTACAGTGTTCAGAGATCAGGAAGCTGGGAGGAACCAGCAGAGGAGACTGAGTAGGAGCAGACAGTGAGGTAGCAGGAGAGCATTTCATCCTGGAAGTCAAATGAAGAAACTGTTGCAAGAAGGAGAGAGTTATTTGAGTGTAAAATATTGCTCAGAGATTGAGTAAGACAAGGAAGGAAAAGTGATCAGTGGATTAGGTAATGTGGAGGTCACTGGTGACCTCAAGGGGAGCAGTGTTGATTTCGTGGGAGTGAAGCCTGGTGGTATTGTTTTAGAGAGAATGAGAGGAGTGGAATTGGAAATAGTCAATAGGGGTACAGAGAAATGAAGTAGAAGCTGGAGGGGGCTGAAGAAGCAAGGGACAGTTTTTTAAGGTGAGAGATATTGTGACATTTTTGAATGGTAATGGTAAGAGGGAGAAAAACTGATGAGACAGGAAAGAGGTGACAATTGCAAGAGTGGATTCCTTGAGAAGTCCTGAGGGAGTGGGATCCAGGGCACAAGTAAAGGGTTGGTCTTGGATTGGTTCATCCTTTTTGGCAACAAAGAACATAGAATATGTGGTTGCAAATATGGATAAACTGGTGGATTTGGTAGTGGGAGCGTGTGAAAGTTCATTTTATTCTCAGCGTTGAAACTTTTGCACTTGGAGTTTTAGAACATACTAGATTAGTAAATTATATAAAGACTTGAGAATATAGATTCTTGTAGCCTTTGGAGACATAAAATAGTCAACAATGTCAGAGAAACAGAAAGTACAAAGGTGCTACATTAATATAACCAACTATTATGTAATTATTTAAAATCATGTTATAGAAGAATCTTCGTTAAATGGGAAATGTTTTTTAGCATATTGCTAGATAAAAAAAAAGCATGTTTCCAAATGATATGTATTCCAATGGCATTCTATTGTATACTCCAAGTTAAAAAATACTTGTATTTACATAAAAAATACTTACGTGTAGAAAAGATAGCAAAATCTTATCTGTTCCTTCTGGATAGTGCGACTATAGATAACTTTTATTTTCTTTTTTGTGCTTTTCAATATATTGGTAGCTTTATATGATAATTGTGTATTTAGAAAAAACAAATTATGTAAAATTGAATGTATTCAAAGCAAAAATACAAAAATAGAATTATTTTCTACACTTCAGAGTTATTGTTCACAATTGAAGTACAAAATTATAGAATTCACCCTATGGATTGGACTAAGATTTACTATGAATTCATGCATCAAAGGAAATCTACCCTTAGATTTTGGTTTGGCTTATTCATGGAAAATATTTGATGATTAAAGTAGTACCCAGCTCGGTTATCTTTCATCTCAGAAAGGAATTTTTATCAAAGCTACCATAAATCAAACTCTGGATTGTAATTGAGGGTTGAAGTTTTTGTTTGTTGATTTAAAATGTTTGTTGTACTTGTTACCTTTGCCAGCCAAGGGTGTGTTTCCACTTCTTCCTACTACAGTTTTGAGGTTTTTTTGAGATCCTCTCTCTTATTCTTCCTTTTAGCTCTGATTATGGTACTGCTTCTGGACTAATTAGGTCACCACAAGTAAGAGACCAAACCCCTCAATTTCATAAACTTTATTAGTAAAATGTGGCTAGCACTCTGAACTGACCTCCCAAGGCTATGTCATGAAGTGAGGGTAGAGGCATCAATCATTATGGCAAGCTGGTGGTTGGATGTCACCAGCCTTTGGAGGCCTAATGCTTGTGTGCAATGAACAGTTCTGCCCAGGAGAGGGTCTAGTTGATTCTACAATAGAACCCAAATAAAGTACAAGAGTGTGCCATAGAAATGAGAAGGCTTGGAGGACAATATGGACAGAGAGGCCTTCAGAGAACTGATTGGGGAAAAAGTACTTACCGGGGACAAAACATGACTATTTGGCTGGCACAGGATAAAGACAGAGAAGGAAGAATAATGGCGACCTCCAATAAAATGAATTATGTTCTCCCTTGTCCCTTCCATAGGATCAGAAAAGGTTTCAGACCTGGTATTACAAATTAAAAAGTTTTAGGTAAGCAGTCAGCAGTTAGGGCATGGGCCTATCCATCCTTCAAGGATGGCTCTTGCAATAAGTCATAGACTGAGGGTCTGGAGACTGACTGGAGCCAGCAGAGAGGCGGCATTTTATGGATGACATCAAACAGGACAGCAGTGCAACTCCAAAGCCAGAATCAAGAATGCGCACAAAGCTCCAAGAAAGAGTGCAAGTTCAGCTTTGGGTTTCTCTCATAGAGGTAACTCAGAAAAATCAGTGCAAATTTAACATTGGATACACAGGTATTGTCTATTGTATAATAATATAATATGTATGTAGACAATGTATATATTACATATGTACACATAGATGTACATATCCAATATATTCTGCAAGTTCAGAGAGTCAAACAACAGGGAAGAGTCTTGGAGATGTTGCTATTCCAGGATAAATATTAGTGAATTAAAGGGCTCGGGAGCAGTGAGCTCTGCGCTTAGTACAGTCATCAAAGTTGATTGCGGTGTATTGCTGCCAGCAGAGCTCTCACACCAGCAGGTGCCAGGCACGGACAGCACCACTCCCTCAGACATTGACCCCGTGTTAGGGAATACGCTGATGTGTTCTATTTCCTCCAGGAATGAACGGGGAGGCTAATGCCCCGCTATTCGAGGAGCAGCCCACGTACCATAAAGGTTTTATAGCTGTTCAAGATAGATTTCAGGTTCATTCTTTCCAGACTCATTCACAGGGAGGGAGAAAGAAAGGGAGGAAATGGTAACAGTAGAGCAATGTTTAACTCAACAGATTCCAATGTCTCAGTGGTGAAGACGATCAAACCCCTGCACTTCTCCACCCTGTTGGCTCCACAAACAGAAAACGTCAAGAGTGGGCAACCTGCCAAATGTTCCAGCCAGTGGCTGAATTGAAACAGATCTGCTCTGGGAAGGGAGGAAGAGAAACACAGCCAAGGAAACCTAAGAAGGAAAAAAATGGCAAACTACCCCAATAGCTTTGCTGCTGACCATCTAAGTGTTTGTTAAGGTGCAAAAGAGAACATAATTGAAATGTTATTGTTATTACTATTATTATAATTCTGTTGGCAGAAATTTTATTATGTGTCAGACCAGGTTAAGCATTTAAATGCACTTTCTCATCTGTTCTCCTCAACTGTACAAGCGAGGTTCTATTATTATCTCCATTTTATAGAAGAGGAAATGGAGGTTAAATAATTTGCTATTTGGTAGAGAATTCAGGATTTGAAGGTAGATCTGTTAGGTATGATTAAAACTTGAGGCATTTGGTATCAAAAACAGTGTACACACGGAAGTTGTTTTGAGTTGCAGGGCTTCAGAATGGAAAGAAGCCAATCTTTGGTTACCATGCACTTTATGAAAATTATTTTATGTTTTCCTATAGAGTAGATATTAACTTCCCTGTGTTAAGGTGGAATTAGGAATTAAATTTGGATTTGCCTGATCCCAAAGCTTCCCTGTCTCCATCAGACCTTACTGGAAGGAAGAGGAAATGGAAAGGAATTTCCACTGTCAATGAAGATGCTGGTGTGACGATATATGCCATGGAAGAGTCAAATCCACAGTTCAAATGTCATTTTAAGCAGTAGTTTCAACCCCCTGCCATGATTACTAATGAGAAATACTTCATTTGAAGTTCACTTTTCTTGAAGTTGCTAATAAACAAAAAAAATCTTAAGATATGTAGAAAAGAAAGAATACAATGCCTAGTCTGAGTTTGTAATTTGTTTTACAGTTTATAAAGCACTTTCTTAAACTTATCAATGCCAGTTCAGTTTTATGATTCCTCAGTCTCTATTTTATACAACAAGGAAGGCCAACACCAATCCATAAATATTTATTACATTGTGATTATAGCAGCCACTACCGTTTTCATATCAGGGACTTTAACATGCATTATCTTCTTGGCCCTATGCAACAACCCATGGAATACATAGCCTCTTTTAACCTGTGAAGAAATTGAACTTCAAAGTGTTTTGGTGGCTTGCCAAGGGCACAAAATTAGAAAGTGAAAAATCCAGGCCTTATCAAGCTTGAACAGTGTTCTTTCTCCTACATTATACCAGTTTTCCCTTTGAGGGGCAAAGCAGGAAAGCCGGATAATCAGCCTCTGGATAATTGACAGTTGGCTGGAGAATGAGAGACACTTAAACAGTTCGTTGATCCTTTAGTAGCTTTTACACATATTGAAACAAAGACAGAGAGCCCAGGGGTTCAAGGCTGCAATGAGCTATGATCATACCACTGTCCTCCAGTCTAGGTAACAGAGTAAGATCCTGTCTCTTAAAAAAAAAATATATATATATATATACACACACACACACACACACACACACACACATACATATATATGTCAACATATATATGATCTAACAGTAGTTTCTAGAGAGTAAACTGGTGAGCCAAGATGGGTCCTAGGTAATGTCACTATCTTCAAGACAGGCATCAGTTTGCCAAGGTGCCAAGACCCTGTTCAATTTGCAGGTAGCAGCCAGAGGCTTTTATGCTGCAAATATTTATACAATATCAGTCATTGGGAACCATATATGAATTGTCTTTGGCTAAAATACCTTTATAGGGTTGAAAACATTTTAGCACTACTCATCAAGAATGATCTAGTGCCAGGCAATGAAATTCGGAATACTGAGAGAGTTGCGTAGCTCTAAAGCAAAAGTGAAGTAATAAGTATGTCTTGCTTGACAACAGTGAAAATGATTCAGCCCCCAAAGATATTGCATCTCTTTCCTAGTCTTCTTCCAAGTCCTATTTATGTGAAAGTTCATTTACAGAAGCTCCCAGACTTTAGACCATAAAAGTGTTGTTTAGGGTGATGTTGATGAAAGGCCGCTCATACCTATTGTTAATAATGCTGAGTGCATTGCATGAGTTCGCTGGAATATCTGGCTTATCTTTTTGGATAGAATGGAGTCTAGAATCAGAAGTAATAATCCTGGATGAATGGGTTGACAATTTACTAATTCATAAGGAGAGAGCTGATGAACCCCAGAAGGAAATTAAAGCCAAGGCAATACCTTAGGTCATGAAAGATTGAGAATCTCTGAAGAATTCGCTAATTTGAGTTTTAGAATTCTATTTGTTTTTTCTGTCTTTCCTGATGATTGGGGCTGATATTGACAGTAAAGTTTCTGAGTAACTTAGAAAATTTGGCAAAGCTTTTAAATAATAGTCCCAGAGTAATAGTTTTCTATTGCTGTGTAACAAGTTACCAAAAAACTTAGTGGCTTAAAAACACACACATTTATTATCTCGCAGTTTCCATGGGTCAGGAGTCTAGGCATGAGTTCTATGTTCAGGGTTTCTCAAAGCTGAAATCAATGTGTTGGCCAGGCTGCATTCTCATGTAAAGGCTCTAGTGGGGGAGAATCTGTTTCCAAACTACTCAATTTGCTGGAAGAATTCATTTCCTTGTGATCATAAGACAAAAGGTTCCAGCTTCCTGCTAACTGTTAAGCTGGAGGCCCTCAGCTTCTAGTGACTGCCTGCAGGTCCTAAATGCTGCCCTCAGTTCCTTGCCACATGGGCTTTCCTAACAAGGCTATTCATGAAGCCGGGAAGGAGAGTCTTTAGAGTAAGTCTTCTAGCAAGATGAGTCACATATAACATAACATAATCACAGGAGTAACAGCCCATCACCTTTGTCATTGTATTAATTAGAAACAAGTCACAGGTCCTGACCACAGTCAAGAGGACATTACACAAAGGTGTGAACACCAACAAATGGAGGTCATGGGGTTAGAGTCTTCCCAATATGCCCCGTAAAATGGATGCTCTTGTCACTAGAGCAGTAGGCTTTCCCTAAGTTGTTAACACAACATCAAGTAATGTTTATTATTTTTTGCAATTGTTAGAGCCATAGTTCTCCAGAAAGGAGAGGATTTAATCTATCTCAAGAATAAACAAACAATAAGTAGGACACATTACAAACCCATTGCAAGGGAAGATGTATGAAATCCATTTGGAGCTACTCACTGGGCTCTTGTCCAACCTTCACGGTTTTATCAAGATCATACTAGTGACAGATGATATATACACCAGACACACCCTCAGAAATTTTAGTAAAATTTTCCCACCAATAAGTTCAGTTTGTTCTTGCTAATTTGTTCTTGCAGTGGCGGGTAATTTCACCTAAAACTTTTACAAAGTTCCATTTGAGGTTCTAACTAAGCAGCCATTCTTAGAGCCCCAGATATCATCCTTGTGCAGTTTACATCTGGATTTCTCCCAGTACCACTTTTCTGAATCTGGAGCCAATCACTGGCATCCTCTAAAAGCCTCTGAGCTTCTCCAACAATGTAATCTCTTGGGTTATCATTAGGGGTAGGATCTCAGTGAGTGCTGACTGTCTGGCAGAGATTTGCTCTATCTTCCGTGTTATCCACATTTGTATAATATGTGCACCTCCCTTTATCTCCTTAGGAAACATTAGAATATGTAAAGTTTGTTAATTTTCCTGATCAATCTGAATTGGAGTTCCTCTTGGGGTCAAGAGCCCTTATTTACAAAGCATTCCAAAATTGTGAATTACCTTCCAAAACATGTATCTACCATCAGTAGAAATTATCCTTCTATTTGTAGCTAACTATTAATAATAAACTCTGGTGCATGCAATAAGTTCCTTCCATCAGGACACATTTTGCTTCTGGTAAGGAGCTATATTCTTACCTGATATTTTGCTGTATCAGTCTTAAGATATGACCTATCAACAAACAAGGTTAAACCTAGATTTTCTAAAGGGGTTTCTAATAAATCTATTCTAGGCATAAACAGTTTGTCAACAGAGATTAAAAAGTCATGAATTTCTTCTGTTTTAGGTAATGGAAGAAAAGTATCAGGATTTTAAAGTACTACAATGATAATGGAAATGTGTGAGGGACAAAATAGAATTGCACCCAAGGTAAGCCTTTTTGCTGAGAAGTGTTGTGTATTTTCAATGAGCAGCAAAGACTGTAGAGCAGCGGTCCCCAACCTTTTTGGCACTAGGGACCGGTTTCATGGAAGACAATTTTTCCACAGACTGGGGTGGAGGGCGGATAGTTCAGGATGATTCAAGCACATTACATTAATCATGCAGTCAAACCTCTCTGCTAATGATAATTTGTATTTGCAGCCGCTCCCCAGTGCTAGCATCACTGCCTCAGCACCACCTCAGATCATCAGGTGTTAGATTCTCATAAGGGGTGTGCAACCTCTACCCCTTGCATGCGCAGTTTACAGTACGGTTCACACTCTCCTGAGAATCTAATGCCGCCACTGATCTGACAGGAGGCAGAGCTTGTGCAGTGATGCAAGCGATGGGGAGTGGCTGTAAATACAGATGAAGCTTTGCTTGCTCGCTGCTGCTCATCTCCTGCTGTGCGGCCTGGTCCCTAACAGGCCATAGACGGCTACTGGTCTGCAGCCCAGGGGTTGAGGACCACAGCTGTAGAGCATGAAGGCCAATTAAATTTAAAGGCAACCCTAAAACCAAGTCAGAAGATGCCTTCACTGGTTTAGCTGGTATGGTTATTGGCAAGGTGGGTAGGCTTTTGCTAAAATATCATGTGCCTGTGCAGATTTCTCAGGTACAAATAAGTAAAAAGAGTGGGAAGTTGATGGAGAGCTAATAATTCACAAAAGACCTATTTATGTTTAGTTTCCTGGGGAAGAAGTTTAGTTACTGAGAATTTGTTAAGTTATATTGTGGAGCGGCAGTTAGATAAACTGAGAACCTATTGCACTTGGGGCACAGACTGAAGAATATTAATTGTCTTTGGCCTAGTAAAGTTTTGACTTGTAGCTGGTTAGGAGTAAGGTATTTTCTCCCTTGGGATAAATCATGTCTCAGATCAGGGCGTGTTTTTTAGTTTTTATGTAAAGGATTAGAAAGTAAATACCTTAGACCTCGTGGGGCAGAAGGTCTCTGTCACAGCTATTCAACTCAGTTAAGGTAGAGTAACGCTAGGCAATATGTAAAGAAATAAGTGTGTCTGTGTCCAATAAAATTTTATTTACAAAAGTAGACAGCAGGTTGGATTTGGTTAGTGGCTGTAGTTTGCCAATTCCTGTCCTAGGTAATGAAGTTACTCTGACAACATTTTGTCTTTTTGGAAAGCTTATGCCTTTACTGAGCTAAAACAGTGAGTATATAGATAAAGTTAGTCTTACAGTTTACCCTGTTTTGGGACACAACCAAGTGTCATCTACATATTCCATAAGAGAACTACAAGGAAATTTAAGGTCCTTGTGGTCCTGATTGAGGATTTATGAAAAGTAGTAGGTACCTCAGTATGTCCCTGGGGCATAATAGTCTAGGAATATTGTTGATTTTCTTTAAAGAAAGAAAACAAATATTGACTATTTTATTTTATTTTATTTTATTTTATTTTGAGACAGGGTCTTGCTCTGTCACCCCCAAGGTAGAGTGCAGTGATGTGATCACAGCTCACTGCAGCCTCGAAATCCTGGGCTCCAAGGATCCTCCTGCCTCAGCCTCTCGAATAGCTGGGACTACAAGCATATGCCATTACGCCCAGATAATTTTTCTTATTTTTCTTTGTGGAGACAGAGTCTCACTATCTTGCCCAGGCTGATGTTGAACTCCTGGCCTCAAGCAGGAGGTTTTTGATTAGGAGGTTAGGAGCGTTACGAGGACCAGACTAAGGTATAACGAGTCCTTTCTCTATCAGGCTTTCTATAATCACTTTTAGCCTTTCTTCAGCTTCTCATTTAAGAGGGTTTAGTGCAAATTTTTGGAGAAATGGGTTAAGATTGGTCTTTGGCTGTGGTGGTAAGTAGGTCTAGACTGGATTTTGATGGACCTCCAATATTGTCAAGTGCTGGGTCCCTGAAAATATTACCAAGACAACCTCAGATAAAGATGAGGTTTTTTTCCTAGCCCATAAGGAAGAGCACCACCTTAACAGTTTTAGTAGTGTCTCAGAGAGTGGGAAGGCAAAGTTGGAATATTTATGAATATTTGGAATCTGGTGTAAGGTGGGTCTTGACATGATAGTTTAGGACTGGTGGACATAAAAAGATGAGGGCTTTTATGTGAGGGGATTCAAAGTGTTTTGAGAAGTAAATTGTCGTTTGATTGCTATCTACTGTGGAAATGAACAATTTGATGTTCACTTAATCCAAACATTGTGAAGCAGGTTCACTGGTTCCCAAACGTCTGAGTCCACTGAGATAGAACACCCACACACAAGTTACACGAAGTAGATTTATCGCTGACAGATAGGCAGCAAGGGACAACAGAAGCCTACCATTCATCTTGAGCTGGTTCCCCAAGGCTCAGGAAATCTGCCTGGAGGTGGATGGAATCTTGACTGCATATATTTTACTTGCACTACAGTTGAGGGACCTAGAAAAGCAGTCCACCCTGGATTTTATGTCCTGAGAGAATGTGACATGCTGAGCTAAAGCACTGAAGGACATCCTGTTTCAGGAGTGCGGGGTGTGGAACAGAGCATAAGCTCTGAGTCCCTTCCTATCTCAGGATGTTGCATTCCCAGCACATTCTACAGTTATTCTTGAGAACTACAAATGAGAAAGGGGAGAGAACTGGATCAGTACAAGGCCACCAGGAAAACTGTCTTCTAGTCATTTGAATGTTTATCTTTCTGGGCAAGAGATTCTTGGAAAAGTAAGGTCGTTTTGATGAAGACAGTGTAACAGTAAGGCCATGTTCATGTAATCAGTAAGTTGCGTGGGTGTAGATGATTTCTGTTCTCACTTTTCATGCTTGAATTTCTGGCTTGGTTTCCTGTCTGCGATCCTTGTCCTTAAAGGTCTTGGGTACTGCCAGGCTGCTAGAAGTATATCCTATCTTTTACTCTATTCCTTATAGTTGGCTCTCCATAATTTTCTATAGGACCACACTCCCCACCTTCCAGTTGGCCCCGTCCATAATCCATTTACTTGCTGTAACTTTCTTCTTCGTGTCTGCATTTCCTTGCCTTTGACCACTTAGCTACAAAAACTTCTGCCAAAATGTCTGCTTGTAACCTTCCTCCAACTTCCTTAGCATGGTAGAATCGACTTGAGTCTTGGCTCTGTTATTTACCAGCTGCACTGCACTTACCCTTTGCCTCATTCTTCCTTTTTTTTGCACACGGTGGGACCTTTCATGATTTTCTGACTCACCCCAGACCAGGTCTGTCTGGTCTCTGATTCATGGCCTTCTCACACTTGGTCAGTGTTGTCCTCCACAGAGCTTTTCACAGAAACTGATGTTTTGAGCAAAATCTAAGCTCTAGAAAAACAAATGTTGATTGATTTTTAAGCTGGCTATATCCCTTGTTTCCTAAATCTGCTTCTTTAGGTTCTTTGACTTTTCCTTGGAAAATCCTGTCTCTCCTTTCCATGTGAGCTAAAATTTCTTTGTGATATTCTTTAGTTGGAGATGAAAACATAGTATGCCTTCACCAGGATGGGTCTTTCTAAGAACCTCAGAAGTATTGGAAATAGAAGATTCAGAAATGTGCCTGATAGGGGAAAATGCACACTATTTTCTATCATACGTGTGGACAAACTGATTTCTTCTACTCTTCCTGTGTGGACTTCACTAACATGAAAACTTTTTATTCTATCCCCACTATTTCTATATTGACACTCCAATGCTTCCACTCTCCTAATTGTCCACCTTTTCTCACATGGGATTGATGGAGGAGAATCAACATAGTAACTAGATCAGAATTGTTAAGTTAATGGGCAAGGCTTGCAAAATTATGAGGCAAGATCTTCGATGTGTTCTTGAGGGCCCTCCTGTTCCATTATCTCCTCCAATTACTTCCATCAAAATTTTCTCTCAGTAAAGATTTTAAACATATCTATACCAAGGCGCACATGGCAAATACTAGCTGATAATGTATTGTTTCCAGTGGCATTTTCATCACAGCCTTCCTCATCCATGATGGAGGAAAGCCTTGCCAACAGGTGAGTCCTTATTTATCACAGAGGAAACCTGGAGTACAATTGTGTAGTACATATTAAGTCCCAGAAATTCACATTAGCTTCATACTGGCAGGAATTGAAATTTTCTCTATGTCCCTAGGGCCAATTTTGAGTTGAACTGGTATTTTGGCTCTAGCTACAAGTTCGACAGCCTATGATGATAATTGAGAACAGGAAATATTGATAAGAAACAAATGCCTGATTAGACAAATCATGACAAATGGTTTTTCAGAATGTTACAGCAGTTCTTCCTTCACCCACAGGAGAAAAGTATATATCCCATTTATGTACTTTGATATGAAATATATTAGAGTTAATGCTGTTCTTGCAATTCAAGTCTCCTGATTCCTACATCTTAGTTCCAGATCTGCTATCATCTGTGTGACTTTAAGCCAGTCACTGTTCTCTTTCTAAAGCTCACTTAATTCCTCAAGTTTTAAATTTAATTACAAATTTGACCTGATAGGAGGGTGTTGCTATAATTTAGGTGAGAGATGATGATGAGTTGAACTAGGATAGTGGTAAGATGGAGATAAACCCTGGAGATGGAGATGGAGATAAACCCTGAGAATCAGCATTTTAAACAATTTTCCCAGGTAATTTTGATACTTGCTGAAGCTTGAGATCTTTTATATATTTTAAAGATTTTTTAAGACATTAAAATATTCAGAATTTCATATCTTCTTATTAGAGTAAATTTTTTCTCTGTATGAAACAGTCTCCTTTTCATATTTAATGCTAATTGCTTTAAATTCCATCTTGTATGAGAATAATATTTTTGTATCTGTTTTCTCTTTGTTAACATCAACTTACTAAATCTTTTTTCATCTTGTTTTCAATTTTTCTGTGTTATTTTGTTTTATGTGTATTATATCTACATGAAATATAACTAGATTTTATTCTCCCACAATCTCATCGAGAAATTTAACACACCTATATTTCTTATGATTAATGATATGTTTGAATTTTTTCCTGACACCTTACTTTATTGTTTCATCTTCCATGCTGTCCTCCTCATTTTTTCATCCTCCTCTCCCTTCTTTTCTCTTTTTCTTCTTTCTATTTCTTCTTCCTTTCTTGTTTTTTATTATATTGATCACATTTTCTTTATTTCCTTTCCTCTAGTGGTTTGGAAGCTGAATATTCTATACCTAGGATTTCACTTAAATTTTAAAGGACATATTTAAACTCATCTTATTATCTAGATATCTGGAATTATTTAGCATTACTATCAGCCTATGCTTCTACATTCCCTGCATCAAGACAAGAAATTTAGCATGTTTTCAGTTCTCTCTTCATCTTCTCATCGCCTATCATTTTTCATGTTGATATTATGATGATTAATTTTCTGTATCAACTTGACTAGATTAAGGGATGTCCATATAACTGGTATAATATTATTTCTGGGTATGTCTGTGAGGGTATTTCTGGAAGAGATTAGCATTTGAATCAGTAGACTGGGTAAAGAAGATCACCGTACCCATGTGAGCAGGCATCATTCAATTCATTGAGGACCTGAATAGAACAAAAAAAATGGAAAACAGAATAAGGGCAAATTTGCTTCCTGTTTGAGCTAGGATATACATCTTTTCCTGCCCTCAGACATAAGCGTTTCTTGTTCTCAGGCCTTCAAACTTGAAGTAGGACTTAGACCATCAGCTCTGCTGGTTTTCAGGCTTTTAGACGTGGACTGCATTGTACCATTGGCTTTCCTGGTTCTCTAGCTTATAGAGGGCAGATCATGGGGCTTTTTGTCCTCCACAATCATGTGAGACAATTCCTATAATACATTCTCTGTATATTCATTATAGATAACATACAGTTAACCCTTGATCAATATGGGGATTAGGGGTACAAACCCCCCACACAGTCAAAAATCCATGTATGACTTTGACTCCCCCAAAACTTAATTACTAATAGCTTACTGTTGACCAGAGGCCTTATCAATAACATAAACACATATGTGTTGATTAACACATTTTTGTATGTTATATGTGTTATATACCATATTCTTACATTAAAGTAAGCTAGAGAAAAGAAAAGTTTATTAAGAAAATCATAAGGGTGAGAAAATATATTTACTATTCATTAAGTGTAAGTAGATCATCATAAAGGTCTTCATCCTTATCATCTTTACATTGAGTAAGCTGAGGAAGTGGAGGAAGAGAAGAGACTGGTCTTGCTGTCTCAGGGGTGGCAGAGGCAGAAGACAATCCATGTACAAGTGTACTCGCATGATCAAACCAATGTTGTTCAAGAGCCAACTGTACATCCTGTTGGTTCTGAATGTCTGGAGAATCCAACAAACATAGACATTTTCCAAGATATTTAAAGACTATTATTAATTTTATGCACCAATAATTATTTAAATAATTGTAAAATATAGTGATTCATTTGCTTGCCACTTTTTAATTTCTATTTTTACATATTTTGAAATCGTTTTCATATATTCTTATATTCATATATTTTGAATCATTTTTCTTATAGTTTAAAGGAAATTTGAGCATAGAATCTTATATCCAGCCAAACTAGTATTAAAGTGGGAGTGCAAAATGTGAAAATAATATTATTTTTACAGAACCCAGTCTCTGACAATAATAAAATAAAATACAACAAGTGAGTAACAAAAATATGATAACAACTTAACTATCTGGAATTTAATAGATGCTCTTCTAATTAACCCTTGGATCAAAGAAGTAATCAAAATTGAAATTCTGAACTAATACACAATATGAAGGAGAACACTTCACACCAGAATCTATGTCACACAGATAAGGCTAAACTCAGAGGAGACATTATGGCCTTAAGTACTTTAATTATTAACAAAATAAAAATGAAAATAGAGGATGCAATTGACAGTTGAATTGGAGTTGGTAAGGGGAGGCAGCAGACATGCATTTAAGTCACTATCTTCATTGCTAATAGCACTTTTACTGTTAATTTTAACATTTAAAACTTTGAACCATTTGGGAATCTTGCATGATACCACTACACCAGCGGCGCTAAAACTTTGAACCATTTGGAATTTATTTTGGTTCAAGATATCAGGATAGATATAACTTCATTTCCCCTCCAAAATATCTAGTCAGTTGTCTCAGCAACATTTACTGCATAATCTGTATTTTCCCCTCTGATATGAAATTCTTCTTTAGTGATAGAATGAATTTTCAAATGAACTTTGGTCTGTTTTTGCACCAGCCATTCTGTTCTAATCATTTGGGTATATATTTTGCCATTGTTCCTGACTGTTTTAATTACTATAGCTTTGTAATGAATTTTAACATCTGGTAGAATAGGTTCCTTATCACTCTTATTTTTTATATTTTATCAGCTATTTGTCACACTTTTAACTTTTTAGATGAATTTGAAATATATTTTTTCAAGTTCCTGAAAAGAACTAATTGTGAATTTGAACAGAATTGATTGTATAGATTAAAACAAGGGGAATTAACATCTACTATATTGTTCTATCCCTAGAACAGTCATTCATTCCCATAAAAAAAAATTTGGATTTATAATTCTGCTCCAATATGTAAAAAGCTTGGAAGTCATCACTCCCATCCTCACAACAAGAAAAAGCTGAACAAACTGAAACTCAACTGATCAACACCACTTCTTAGATCCATCAGAGGATTATGATCACAGGGCAAATCAATATCTCGAAAACTGGAGAGAAAGGAGAATACAGAGAATCGCAGCTTACTGGGAGCCGAAGCTGCCAGTAATGATGAACTGTTAGGATGAATGACTGAAGGCTGAGAGTTAAAAACTTAGTGGTGAGGGGATTCCCTACCCTTTATGAATTTTACTTCCAGAACCCCCCCAGGTTCTCTCTCACAGTGAAGACTAGAGAAAAATCCCCTTGTGCTTCCAGCAAGGGGAGAAGGAAAGTAGCCATTCTGAAGTAAGCCTGGGGAATTCTGTTCTCTGCCTGCTCGCAAAGGAATTTACTTTTCCAGAGTCTAATCAATGTAGGGGAAGGGAAATACCAAACTGTGGCCCCAACTAACTTTCCGGTCTCACCTCAGAAGTAAAAATACTGAGAAAGAAGCACTCGTGAAGGTCACTGCCCAAATATACAGACCCATTAAAAATTGAGACCTAATTATAGGACTATAGAATGTCGCCCCCCCACCATATCTTATCACCATGTCAACATGACTCCTGTATCATAACAGGATTAGAGCTAAAAAATCTGCAAGGCTCAGACTCTGTTGAAGAAAGAATTTCTAGAGAAATCCCAAGACAAATGGGGAGAAAAACAAGGACAGTAGAGGAAATTGAAGCCTTGGATACTTACAGGTACAGAAAAAAATAAAGTATAACTCCTAGTTAGATAAACGTAAACCCTCACACCAAAGGTCTATTTACCTCAGTTCCTATTACTCAATACATCATATCTGACTTTCAGAAAAATTTAGAAGGCATGCTAATAGGCAAGATAAAACACAGTTTGAAAAGACAAAGCAAGCAATAGAACTTGACTCAGATTTGAGAGAGATTTTGGAATTATCAGACCAACTAGGAATTTAAAACAACTATGATTAATATGCTGAAGGTACTAATGGAAGAAGTGAACAACTTGTAAGCACAGATGGGTGGTGTGAGCAGAAAGATAGAAACTCAAGAAATAATAAAAAAGAAATGCTAGAAATAGAAAAAAAAAAAGAAACCATAGTAATAGAAATAAAGAATGCCTTTGATGGGCTTACCAGTGGGCTGAACACAGCAGGAAGAATCAGTGAGCTTGAACATATGTCAATAGAAACTTCTCAAACTTAAAAGCTAAGAGAAAGAAGAATTAAAAAAAAAGAGCAGAATATTCAAGAACTGTGGGTCAAGTAAAAAAGGTAATATGCATAATGGTGACACCAGAAGGAGAAGGAAAAGAGAAAGGAGAAGAAGAAATATGTGAAGTAATAATGGCTAAAACATTTTCACAATTAATGACAGACTGCAAACCCCAGATCCAGGAAGCTCAGAGAATACCAAGCAGGATAAATACCAAAAAATTTACATGTAGGCATTCATATTTAAGCTGCAGGAAACTTAAGACAAAGATAAAATCTTAAAAGAAATCCAGAGGGAAAAAACATTTTACCTACAGAGGAACAAGGATAAAAAACACATTAGCCTTCTCTTCATAAGCCATGTAAGCAAGATGATAGTGGAAAGAAATATTTAAAGCCTTGAAAGAAAAAACTCACCAACCTAGAATTCTGTATCCTGCAAGACTATGTTTCAAAAGTAAAGGAGAAATAAAGACTTTCCCAGGCAAACAAAAATTGAGAGAATTCATCACCAGTAGACCTACCCTTTCTTGCAAGAAATGTTAAAAGAAGTTATTCAGAGAGAAAGAGAATTATATAGGTTAGAAGCTTGAATCTGCATAAAAAAGTGCCAAAGAAGGAATAAATACATGTAAAATAAAACCATTTATTTTTCTTATCCTTAATTCACCTAATAGATAACTATTCAAAATAATAATAATATCAACAATGTAGTGAGTGATTATAGCTTATGGACAAGTGAAATGAATGATAGCAATGTTATGAGAGGGGGGAATTAGGAATACTCTGTTGTAAGGTACCTGCACTACCCATGAAGTGGTGTTGTGTTATTTGAAAGTGGACTTTGATTAGCTGTAAATGTATATTACAAACTCCAGGGCAACTACTAAAAACATTAGAAAAGAATTACATTTGACATACTAAGAGAGTAGAGAAAATGAATTGGCTCAAACCAGAGAAGGCAGACAAAGAGGGGGAGATAAAACAGAACAAAACAAAACAAAAGAAAGAATAAGTAAGAACAAGAAAACAGATATGAATATGGTAGCTATTCATCCCGTTACATCAGTGATCACTTTAAATGTGAGTGGTCTAAATAAAAAATAGAGACTGACAGTGTGGGTAAAAACAACTCTATGTTGTCAATAAGAAATTTACTTTAAATATTTTAAAAATTTAACATTTATATTTAGCTACTGAGATTTTTTCGTTACATTCTGGTACTCATTTTGTTAAGTTTTTTCTAAGTTTTTAGATCTTCTGTTGGCACTGTGAATATATAATAGTTAGGAGACTTGATTACAAATAACAAAATAGCTTAAATAAACTTTCACAAAATATGCAATTTATTATCAGGCTATGAGAATATTTTGTGGAATTCAAGGATGGGCTACAGCTAGCCTCAGGAGAAAATTGGAAATAGCAACTTGATGCCCAAACTGCACTTTCTTTCTATTTCATTTCTACTTCTCTCTGTGCATCTGCTCATTATTCTCCTTCTCTCTGTGGCTCTGATTCCTCTTGTTCTCTAGTTCACAGGCTAGAAAATTTGGTTGTTGACAGCACCTGAATTTACATATTATATCTCTCTGTGTCTCAGTTTCAAATTCCCAGGGATGTGACTTTGACTGGTCAAGCTTGGATCAGGTATATAGCTCTGATTCAATTACCTGTGCAAGGGCACATGGCACAGAATTATGGCTGGAAGACTATTGCTTGACCTTATGGATAGTAGAGGCCATTTTTCAGAATTTGAGGGTTTGGGCAAATAATCCAATAAGGGATTCAATATAGAACAAAGTGTTTCTTTCCATTTATTTTTTGCCCTGGTTATTGTCTGTGTAGGAGGGAACCTGCTAAAGGCTATACATGTACCTTATTTTCCCAGCTTTTGGTAATAGTGATGTCCAAGAGTTCCCTTGGTGGCTGTCAGAGGCAATGACTCACCCTTTGAAGAATAGAATGTATTCTCTCCACCCGGGGGTTGAGCCTTTGTGATTCTGGGGCAAAAGAAGTTACTATGCACTCATGCCCTAACCTAAACACATGTATCTGAAGATGCATATTTTGAAGGGTTAGACTCATCTTTCTTTGTTCTTTGAGAAATTAAAGGAATATTTTGTGTTTGAGTAATTGAAAAGCAAAGTGATCCAACTCCTGGGTGGGTCTCTGGGACTGGCCAATGGTCCAGTGGTCACGAGTTCCACTGTAGAAAGGACTGAGCCTAGCTCTGCCTGGTACCTCTGGGAGACCTGGGACCTTGGAGGAGAATGGAGAGCCTGGAAGACCAGTTGAGGGGTGCCCAGGTTGTAGAATAGTGAAATACCTTTGAGGGGCCTCACCTCTTTTTTGGAAGAAAAGGTTGTAGAATAGTGAAATGCCTTTGAGGGGCCTCACCTCTTTTTTGGAGGAACATGGCGATTTCTGAGGAGCTGGAGGTCAGGGGCATGTAAAGAACTTTTACAGGGAAGATGAACAATGTCAGACAGGTGAGGAGGTCCATTGTTCTGTAACAGTGCTGGAAGATAGACACCATAGTTCTTTCCCACTTTGGAGAGAAAGTTTGGCAGCTCTCCTTGGCAGTGCAGGTGTGTGGGGTTCTGGGATAGTTCAGGAGAGACAAGGGAGCCCTAAGAATAGGATACTGGAGTTTTTGCCAATCTGTTATGTGGGAGTTTGAGCTGATTCTAAAATAATTTTGATAAATAAAGAATATCCTGGGCTTCAAAGAAGATTATGCCTATTAAATTTGTATGGAAAAGAGGTATGGGTTTTTTTGGATGTATGTTACTGTTAAATCTAGTGTCCTACCACCCCTCCATTTTCTTTCACAAAAGATGGACTCTGCTAATCTACAAAGCAATGAAAAATCTAGGGTCTCTCTTTCACCCATCTGTTCCAGCATTTCCATGATTGAGGGACTGCTCATTGCTAAAACTGGTTACTGGTGATTTTAAGTCCTAGGCCTAATGTTTGTGTCTCTCTTTTCTGCTGGAGGCCTGGTAGACTAGAGGATAAAACAAAACCCCTTCCTTCCCCTTTATACTCTTTTCCTAATAGTCTCCAGAAGATAGATTGGGGGTGTGCATTTACGTTTGTGTACGTGTGTGTTTTGTTGGTTGTTTTAAGTGGAATTTTCCTCATTTCATAACACAGAAATGTTTCTGATAGACATAGTACACAAATAGCACAGAAATATAAGGGAACCAAGTGTGAAGAATCCAATGTTTAAAAATGATCCATGAGATAGGTGTATTTGTGAGGAAGCTCTAGAAAAAGAGACTCAGAAGGCAAAAATGTAAAGGTTGCCAATAAACCCAAAAGTAAGATGTTAAAGAGCCCCAGAGATGGTAAGGAACTTAGAGAATTACAGAGTGGGCCAAACAAATGCAGTAGGAATAGTCATATACATATGTACTAGAAATAGTATTGAGAGCTATGCTTCGCACAAACACAGCAAAATCAAACAGAACTATTGCTGGATAAAATCTTTAACTTTTGTTTACTATAATGCTTTGGTTATGTGATAATAAATGCTGCTAAAGAACTTGGAAATGCAGCTGTTGGGGAGATATATCTGTTAGGAATTTATTCAGCTCCAACTACCAGAAAACTTTACCTTAGTGGTTTAAAAAAAGAAGTTGATATTTTTCATATGCAAAAATGTTGCAGTAGGTTAAATATTAGCTGTGGTTCAGCAATTTGATGCTGATAGTATCAGGGTTTTGTTGATTTTCTTGCCCTTTCCCTAATGGTCACAAAATGTCTTCAGCTATCATGTCCCTGGTCAAGATAAGAAAAAGAGGAAAAGGACTATGCTAGCCTGTTCTGTTTACCAGAGAAAGAAAAATGTCTTAGAGGAGATTGTTTTTGCAGAGTTTCCCTAGAAAGTAAAGACTTTTGGCACAGTTTACATGCTAATGCTTTATTGGAAGCTACTATCCCCAGGTAGAAAGAGTGAAGTAAAGGGGGAGTGAGGAAGAGGCAAATGCAGCTCGATATATTTCCAGACCAGTTCCTGCTTCCTTGCACAAGGCACTAAAAGATGCAACTGTTGTTTGAACAAGTTTACACCCTTGGCCTTGTGAGATGTCTCCAGACAGGCTACATGGAAAAACCATGCCTTAGAATAGTCCAATGGAAGGAGCAATGGAAAGAGAATTTATTTTCTCCCAGTATCTGTCTTTCATTGGTTTGAGTTCTTCCCCTCTGAAGTTAACTCCCTTACCTGGGCCCTTTAACAGCTACTATGGAAGCCAATTTCCATGTCCTGAAATGTGGTACTTTGAGTTTGGGAGTGATAGGAGGAGCCTGAACCAGAGACTGTGGATTTCACACAGCATGGAGTTCATCATTGCGGCAACGGTTGAGATGGAGCATGTGGCTGAGGATCTGGGGGACCCTCAAAAATCTGGACTAGGTTGGCAAGGATGATGGGGGAATACATATTAGGTAAGTAACAGTAGGTGTGCCAGAAAGGGACTTCTGTTATATACAATAGGAACCAATTTTTCTAAATGAAGGAAAAAAGTTTGTTGAAAGGATATTAGTATTTCTCAAGAAGACTCAACAGGAAGGCTGAAGAGTCAGGTTCCTGGTCGTTTGGAAAAAAAGCAAGAGCTATAGAAATCCAGGTGACCAGAACCACATTCAAAGTCATGCCACACTCAAGGAAAAGCACAGTAGTGGTGTTGTGGCTGCCGCCCCAGACACTGGATATTGTCATTGATGCTGCTGCCACTGGATGCTGCCATCTCTATCAGTGGGATGAATTAATTACTTATTTACAGATATTTCTTCAGATTCAAATTCCTAGGCAATGGTATCCAATTAGCTGCTAGATGCTCATGCTCTCCCTGGAGAGGCCAGGGAGAAAAATGATCTGGAACTTTCCATTTCCATTGAGGTAGACAAGACCCTGGCTCCCACCAAGTCACGCAATTGCAAATTTTCCATGCTTATTAAGGGAGTCAGATGCTGGGCAGCTAAAGGAAATTGGCAGATTACTACCACAGCCCATCTCTTTAGCTACCCAACATCCACTTGCATGCTAGCTCAGACCCACACTCTTCCCCCAATAATGTTCCTGCAGAATATAATGCAATTACCTTTTAATTGACCAAAAACATACTCACTCTTGTTATCAAAGTGAAGCATCCCAAAGTCTCACCAGTTGCTGTATCCATCAACAAGTGTAGGGTCCTTGGCTGATGTCCTCTCTTCATCAAGCTCTGACACAACATTGCCTCAATGATCTGTGACATATGGGCTCTGTTATAAATTTAGCTGCCACCCACACCTTATGTATGAGACACCTCTTTAAGCCACTTCATATCCTCTCAGTTTCATTGAGCTCAAGTGCTGTTGGCAGTTTGCTTTGCCTTGACTGCTGCCATACCAGCAAACCATGGGTGGGCTCAGAGTCACTTCATGTGAGTGTAGCCCACCAGGGAATAGTGGCCTATGGTATAGAACTGCAAGTGTCCTGAGCAGTGGTGAATGGCTTGGCTTATTAGTCAGACCCTGTAAGAAATAAAAATAGAAGATGGGGCAAAAAGGAAAAGGAGATAGGATGGACCCATGAGTGGTCGTAAAGCATATGGATCTTCATGTCTCATATTGAGACCCCCAAAGAGCATCAACTACAAAGGAGGCCCTCAACCCTGAAGCCACCCATAATTCTTCTCTTTTTCTCATATCTCACTTCCAATCCATCTGGAAATCTTAATGGGTCTACCTTCAAATTATATCTAGAATCCAACCACCTCTCACACCTCCTTGCTACTACTCCGATCCAAGCAAACTTAATTTATCCCAATGGTTTTAGCCCAGATTTGCCACTCCCTCTCATTTTATTCTTCAATACAATGAAAATATTGAGCTTTATTATAAAATGTAAGTCAGATCTTGCTATTCCTCTGTTCAAAATCCTCCAGTGACTTACCATTTCATTCAGAGTGTAGGTCAGAAGTCTCGCAACTCCCCTGCAAGGCCCAGCATGCTTTGGCCCCATGCCCTCCTCTCCCTCATCCCCGACTGTCCGCTGAGTTCCCTCTGCTCTGGCCACATGGGCCACTTTGCTGCTTCTCCAATGGGCTAGCCCTGTTTACCCCCCTGGGGCTCTGCAGTGGCTCTTTGTTCTGCCTGGACCAGTCTTCCTAAGGGGCCCCGATGGCTCACTCTCTCACCTCCTTGAAGTCTTGGCCAAATGTCACCTTTGCAGTGAAGCCAAGGCTGAACCTACTATTAAAAATTTTAACCCCTGCCAATACACCAGCACTCTTTATCCCTCTACCTGGTCTATTTTTTCCATAGTTGGTAACACTTTCTATATAATTTACTTATTTTTGATATTTATTGTCCACCTCCCACACTACAGTGTGAGCTCCATGAGAGGAGTGACTTTTTCTGTTTTGACATTGCTGGATGCTTGGCATTCAATACCTGGTATGTGGTAGATATTCAATAAATGTTTCTTGAATGTATGAGTGCCCTTGAGTGAGGCTGGAAGCTTTCAGGCGTCCATTTCTTGGTAGTGCCAGCATGTCATGTGAACCTCCTGTAAACCAAGCTCAGACACCTGCTCATAGGGAAGTCATTAGTGAGTGTGGCTGGATTGAGGAAGGAGTGGCCCAAGAGGGCCCTTTAAAAGAGAAATGTGTGTGCCGGGACTTTCTAGACTATATTTGAAATCTAATGCAGGGTTACCGTAGAATCAGGGAGCAGACAGTAAATGAGGACTCGGAGGCCCTGGGAAGTTAAGAGACTTGCCCAAGGTCACATAGCTGTTCAAGTAGCAGAATACAGTGTATTTTTCCTAAATGGAGCATAGATATGCTTCCTTTTGTTAACGCAAGATAAAAATGAAAACAATTTTACAAATACATAGTTAGTGGACCTAACATGTGGGTGTACATTTTAAAATTTCCCAAATGCATAATATTCTTGTCTGTCTTGTTTCAAAGAAGGCTAGTCATTACTGTCATCCTGAGTGGTATGACACCATCAGGATGGCTGTGGCAGCTAAAAAAACACAGAAAGCACGTAGCACGGAAAAAGACTCAGTCACAACAAAGGCTGGCTTTCCTTATCAGCATGAACTCAAGAACCCACTGAGCACCCCCAAATATACATTGATGATGATGCTGTGAGTCACCGCATGACTCATAGCTCACTGACCACTGCAAAACAGAAACATGAGGAATAATTTACTGCTTAGGCCAAAAGGGCTTGAAAGAACTTTCCCACCCACCCTATGAGTGATATATCAAATTAGGGATAAGGCGCCATCTCTTTCTTCTTCTTGGAGTGGATTAATTCTCCTTCTTTGTGCATCTCCCCCAGAGACATAAGGCCAGATAAGCCTCTGGTTTTACTAATAATCTCCCAGCGAGCCGTTCTATTCCTGTACCTGCCTACTTGGGCTCATTCTGCAAAGAAATCTAACCCAGAAGAGTGCCTCAGCTCACAAAAATGTACTTCATCACTCCTCAGAGCAAGATGGCTTCTTGGATCAATGTTTTATTCCTTCTCTCCCTTGACCATGACACTAAACAGACCCATAATAAACTGTCCTCGACTACACAAGTAAGAAAATTATTCTCAGGGCCAAGACATTTTGTTCTCCTAAATTGTTTCTCTCTTTTGCTTGTAAGAGTCAAGGAGCCAGAGACCGCAATTTGGGAGCATAGAGAAGATTAGCAGAAATGTTCATGTTTCTAAAAGAATAAAGTGTTTTATTCTCCAACACCTTCTCAGGGGGGCTGCTGTTTTACTCACATGCTCTGTGTGGGTGGGTTGGTGTTATTTCTGCTTTACCCAGAAGGGTCCTGAGGAGGTTGGGAGACTCTGCCCGAGGTCACAAGGCCAGTCCTTCACAGGAGCTGGGAATGCCTATTCTCTCCTGCTTGTGCTGTGCCTGACACCCACGCAGGCCATCCTTCAGGGCCCAACCGTACCAGTCCACATAGTGAAGCCAACATGGGCCTTCTGGAAGCAGGAGGCTATCTGACACTTGGATTTTCTCCCATTTAAAAGTAGTCCCTTACATTCACCATGTATCCCCTGCTTTTGGAGCAATGGGTGCTCTGTAAAGAAATACCCCAGGGGAGAGTGTTCTTTCCTGCCACTTTTGTTCCTTCTGTACTTACAGTAAGGTCTTAGTGGCACCAAGAAGGTGCCTTCTGTCTGGGTCTCCAGTGCTACTTAGGGATCATCATCTCATTAGAAATGATGTATGGTGGGCAGCCGCAGGGGGCCCAGGTTTTGCTTGGGGTAGGGGCCACCCCAGCTTGTTTGTACACCTAAGATTATTTGATGATCCTGTGGATGAGAAGTAATTGGGTCAGTATTTTCCTGGGGAGAAAAGTAGACACTGAAATTTGAAAGGAAAGCTGCTGCTTTGGTGAGGTGAGCTCTGGAGCAGGTGGCCAGTGTCTTTCCCATCATTAAGACTTCTTTGCCATTCTCATGGCAACTGCTTAAATAAACATCAATTGAATTCCTACTTTGTGTTGGATATTAAGCTAGGCTTGGAGATACAGAAATAAATATTGCCTGAAATAGAACAAGAAGAGCCAGAGGCTGAGCAAGTCTATATCTGTTGAGAATAGGTTGAACCAGGGAAACCAAAACAAAGTTCAAGTCCAAAGGGCAGAAGGAAGACCAAGAGTCAAGAGCTCAGACGCTTGCCAAGGTTGGAGCTGAGATTTTTGAGGTTCACCTGTCTTGGCTCAAATCAATAAATAAATACCCATTCCCAGTGAGATAGCAAATAGTATCTTCATTATAGTCAGCTTGATAGAACTCACTTCTATATTTGTTTTGTTTTTTACTTTTTAAAAATTATTAGTTTATTTTTTAAAAATTGACAAACAGAACTCACTTCTAATTGGGAACATTTTATTCATAGTTTAAATATGTTATATGCACTTGGTGCTAGTTCTTCTAAACTATCAATTGATTTTCCACTTGAAAGTTCATCATTTATGAAGTAATATGATCTCATGGATTTGCTTCAAAGTAGCCCAGTGGGAGAAGTAGATAGGGTACTGTCCGAGACAAGACAGGCAATGAATTGAAAATTGTTTAAGTTGGTCTTGAACTCCTGGCCGCAAGTGATCCTCCTGCGTTGGCCTCCCAAAGCATGGGGAGTTACAGGCATGAGCAACCGTGCTGGGCCAAAAATTGTTTAAGTTGGATAATGGGTACATGAGTGTTCATTATTTTATTCTCTCTGCTCAGCCAGATACATGCTTACTAGTGCTTATTCCTTTAAAAACAGGTTCCAAGCATATTTCAGTCAGTACGGAAGTTTGAAAAGAACCAAACCTAGTTCTGCCATGATCTGGTTGCATGATATTTGACAAATCCTTAGCTATTCTAGGCCTCTGTGTTCATTGTAGGTGGTGATTAGGTACTTACAATTGAACGCCTTGAGGACTTGAACAAAAAAAAAATGTGTTGTTCTAGAGAAATGTCCTAATCACCAGTGATGTGTGAATTTAATTTCACCTTGCTTTATCTGTAGACAAAATAAATTATGTCATTCGTATGTAAATGTGATCACTGTGTTAGATATTCAATGTTTGTTTTTAGAAAACAATGAGTTAGGAAAATATAATGTATATATGTGCGATCCAGAGAGAGACAGAAACAGGAATAAAAATGTAAAAGGAGACTTTAAGGAGAATCCCCAAAGCATTAATAGCTAGAGAGACATTGCAGAGTGAGTTGGTGTAAATTTTAATGTACATAGTCTACTGAGGAGTAATTTTTAACCAACTAGACCAAATCATCCAGGATAGGTATGAAAATGGTTAGCAGTCACTTAGGAAAATTTCCACAAACAGATGACAAAGGGATTTTAAGAGAAGATTTGTTAAATGAGTGCTGGAGCACAAAACAGCTACTTAAGGTGTTAAAAAGAGGAGAGTTGAACTTGGAAGAACTTTGCATTGAGTAACCTAGTGGTAAAGCTTAAAAGATTAAGTTTGACTTCTGACAAAAGATAGTGGATTAAACACATACTTATATTTGCTCCTTCCCCAAATCCCATAAAATGGCAATCAAGGATTTTTTTTTTTTTTTTTTGAGACAGAGTCTCACTCTGTTGCCCGGGCTAGAGTGCCGTAGCGTCAGCCTAGCTCACAGCAACCTCAAACTCCTGGGCTCAAGCGATCCTTCTGCCTCAGCCTCCCGAGTAGCTGGGACTACAGGGATGTGCCACCATGCCCGGCTAATTTTGGTTTTTCTATATATTTTTAGTTGTCCAGCCAATTTCTTTCTATTTTTTTAGTAGAGATGGTGTCTCGCTCTTGCTCAGGCTGGTCTTGAACTCCTGAGCTCAAACGATCCTCCCGCCTCGGCCTCCCAGAGTGCTAGGATTATAGGCGTGAGCCACCACACCCGGCCTCAAGGAATTTTTTAAAAGGCTAAACACATAAGAAGGGGAAGATTGGAGAAGAACACAACGGAATGAAATGTTGGAAGAAGGAAAGCAGATGGGATGAGTAACATTCTTAGCAGACCTGACAAAAAGGAATCCTAAGCCAGCAGTGAGGAAAGCAGAAATTTGCCTGATTTACACAGAAGAATCCGTCTATGACTAAGGGGTTGGCAGTGCTAGATTCTTCTGGAAGTGGGACCAAGAGTGGAGATTGAATAAGGATGCTTGGTTGAAAGTCTAGGAACTACCTAGGTCCCAGATGGCCTCACACAATCTGATGAGCCCACTGATGTCCAGCCATTCCTTCACCCTGGAAAAATAATATTTTTATTAATAAAAAGCAATAAGCAGGGGGAACTTCAGGCTTGGTTGAGTATGAAGGTACTGGACAGAAAAGGGAGATTTAGATCATATTTGCATCCTAGATTCTGAGCCAGCTCTCTTCCTACATGCAGGTGCCAGAATATTTGCCTTTATCCTCCAAAGAAGAGATTGGGGATTTTTTTTTTTTCCTAGGGAATATGATTGGTTTAACAGGAAATATCTAGAGATACTTTGAAAATTTTCCATTTAAACAATCCAATCAGACCACAATAAAGTAAAACTCAGAATAGATAAATCCTCCCATAAACTTGGAGATTTTTAGTGCCCCTATCTTAAATATGAACATTCAACCAAGAAACATCAGATGACAGAGAAAAGTATCTACAGAGACCAAATTAAGCAGGAAAAAGCAACACGGAGAAAAAAGTGTGGAGTTTCAAAAACATGTGTACAAATTATTTGACATTTCTCACATCAAAAGGTGGAGTCTACGTGCTTACTTTGACAACACATATACCAAAATTGGAATGAGACAGAGAAGATTAGCATGGCCCCTGTGCAAGGATGACACACAAATTCATGAAGTGTTCCATATTTTTGGCTGAATGGATAAAAAAATACAAGCCAAATATCTGCTGTCTCCAGAAAACACATCTAACCCACAACAATTCATTCAGACTGAAGGTGAAGAGATGGAAAACAATGTTACATGCAAATGGAAACCAAAAGGAAGCTGGTATAGCCATTCTCATATCAGATAACGTAGACTTCAAATCAACAAAAGTAAAGAAAGACAAAAATGATTGATATATAATGATAAAGGGAACAATTCAACAGAAGACATAACAATCCTAAATATTTATGCACCTAACAGAGATGCACCCAGATTAAAAATGCAAACCCTACTTGATCTAAACAAAGTGTTAAACAGCAGCATCATAATGGCTGGGGACTTCAATACCCACCTGAGAGAAGGAGACAGACCCTTCAAATAGAAAATGAACAAAGAAACAATGGACTTAAATGGAACTCTAGAACAAATGGGCCTCACGGACATTTACAGAGCATTCTACCCCAAAACTACTGAATATGCATCTTTTTCATCAGCTTATGGAAAATTCTGTAAGATTGATTACATCCTAGGCCACAAAACATATGTCAACAAATTTAAAAAAAATAGAAATTGTATCCTATATCTTCTCAGACCATAGTGGAATAAAATTAGAAATCAATTCCAACAGAAACACTCAACTTTACACAGAGTTGTGGAAATGAAACAACCTACTGCTGAATTACCATTGAGTCAAGGAAGAAATTAAGATGTAAATCAAAAGATTCTTTGAACTAAATGACAAAGGACACAAAAGTTATCAAAAATCTGTGGGATTCAGCAAAAGCTGTCCTAAAAGGAAAATTTATAGCCTTAAATGCCTACATCCAAAAGACAGAAAGATCACAAATCAACAGTCTAATGAATCATCTCAAGGAATTGGAAAGGGAAGAGCAAACCCAGCAGAAGAAAAGAAATAACTGTGGTTAGAGCAGAACTAAATGAAATCGATAACAAAACAATCATTGAGACTAATGAAACAAAATGTTTGTTCTTTGAAAAGATAAACTGTCTACAGGCTTCTCACCAGATTAACCAGAAACAGAAAAGAAAGGACCCTAATAAGCTCAATCAGAAATGAAAAATGAGAAATCACAATTACAAACCATGGAAATACAAAATATCATCTGTGAATACTATAAAAATCTCTATGCACATAAACTTGAAAATGTGGAGGAAATGGAAAAATACTTGGAAACACACAATCTCCCTAGGTTCAGTTAGGAAGAAACAGAACTCCTGAACAGACCAATATCAAGTAACAAAATTGAAGCAGCAATAAAAAATCTTACAACAAAAAAAAGTCCTGGACTAGGTGGTTCCACAGCCAAATATTACCAGACTTACAAAGAAGAACTGGTACCTGTACTGCAGAAATTATTTCATAACATCAAGAAGAAAGGAATCCTCCCCAACTCATTCTGCGAAGCCAATATCACCTTGATACCAAAGCCAGGAAAGGGCACAACAAAAAAAATAAAACTGCAGACCAATATCCCTTATCAATATAGACGCAAAAATTCTCAATAAAATCCTAACAAACTGAATCCAGCTGCACATCAAAAAAATAATTCACCATGACTGAGTGGGCTTCATCCCATAGATGCAAGAATGGTTCAACATATGCAAATCTATAAATGCAATTCACCACATAAATAGAAGTAAAAACAAAGGCCATATGATCCTTTCAATAGACACAGAAAAAGCATTTGCCAAAATTCAGTACCATTTTATGATAATAATGCTTAACAAAATAGGCATTGATGGGACGTACCTCAAAATTATAAAAGCCATATATGAGAAACCCACAGCCAACATCATATTAAATGGAGAAAAATTGAAAGCATTCCCATTTAGAACTGGAACCAGACAAGGTTGGACAATGTCACCACTTCTATTCAGCATAGTGCTGGAAGTCCTAGGCAAAGCAATATGGCCAGAGAAGGAAATTGAGGGTATCCAAATAGGGAAAGAAGAGTTTGAACAGTCACTCTTTACTGATGATGTGATCTTGTATCTAGAAAACCTCAAACACTCTGCCAAGAGACTCCTAGAATTGACAAATTCAGCAAAGTCTCACGTTACAAAATCAATGTACACAAATCAGTAGCATTCTTATATACCAACAGTCAAGCTGAGAATCAAATAAAAAACTCAATACCTTTCACAGTAGTTACAAAGAAAATGAAATACTTAAGAATATATTTAACCAAGGAGGTGAAAGACCTCTACAGGGAAAACTGTGAATCACTGAGGAAGGAAATTGCAGATGATGTAAACAAATGGAAAAGCATATCATGCTCATGGATCAGCAGAAGCAACATTGTTAAAATGTCCAAAGTGATTTATAGATTCAATACAATCTTCATCAAAATACCAATGTCATTTTTTTGCAGATCTAGAAAAAATAATTCTATGCTTTGTATAGAACCAGAAAAGATCCTGAATAGCCAAAGCAACCTTAACACATTAGCTGCCATGTGAGTTGTATTTAACTCACACTAGTTTTGAGCCCAGAGCCTCATGAAGCATATATAACTCACACGTCTCTTCACCTTGTGAGCCACATGAACTATTTTTCAAGCTACATATAACTCACACACAGAAAACAATTAAAAAATCACAAATTTTTCATTAAATTAGAAAGGATCTTTTTGTTTTTGAAATTTTTATTCTATTTTATAATAAAATGCCATGACCCCAAGGAAAAATATTTTTTTCTGGTGTGGCAGTCAATGTGTTAAGCAAAAAGAACAAATCAGGAGGCATCACTTTACCAGACTTCGAGCTCTACTGCAAGGCTATAATAACAAAAACATTATGGTGCTGGCACAAGAACAGAGACATAGACCAATGGATCAGAATAGAGAACCCAGATATAAAACCATCCTCGTATTGCCATCTGATCTTTGACAAAGAAGACAAAAACATGCACTGGGGGAAAGAATGCCTATTCAATAAGTGATGCTGGGAAAATTAGATAGCTACATGTAGAAGACTGAAACAGGATCTTCACCTCTCACCACTCACAAAAAAATTAATTCATGATGGATAACAGACTTACACCTAAGGCATGAAACTACAATAATTCTAGAAGAAAATGTGGAAAAAGTCTTCATAGATATCAGCCTAGGCAAAGAATTTATGAAGAAGACCCCAAAGGCAATCACAGCAACAACAAAAATAAAAAAATGGTACCTGATTAAATTAATAAGCTTCTGCACAGCTGAGGAAACCATCATTAGAGCACATAGACAACTTATAGAATGGGAGAAAATATTTGCATGCTATGTATCTGATAAAGGGCTGATAACCAGAATCTACAAAGAACTCAAGCATATCAGCAAGGAAAAAACCAAAGAACCTACCCCATTAAAAAGTGGACAAAGGACATGAACAGAAGCTTTCTGAAAGAAGATGACTAATAGCCAATAAACATATGAAAAAATGCTCGATGTCTCTAATCATCAGGGAAATGCAAATCAAAAGCACAATGAGATATCATCTAACTCCAGTGAGAATGGCTTTTATCAAAAAGTCCCAAAACAACAGATGCTGGTGTGGTTGCAGAAAGAAAGGAACACTTATACACTGTTGGTGGGACTGCAAACTGGTACAACCTCTGTGGAAAGTAGTATGGAGATATCTCAAAGAACTAAAGGTAGATCTACCATGTGATCCAGCAATACCACTATTGTGGATTTACCCAAAGGAAAAAAGGTCATTTTATCAAAAAGACACTTGCATCCAAATGTTTATTGTGGCACAATTCACAATCTCAAAGATGTGGAACCGACCCAAGTGCCCATCAATACATGAGTGGATTAACAAAATGTGGTATATGTATACCGTGGAGTGCTACTCAGACATAGAAAATGGTGAACTAATACCTTTTGTAATAACCTGGATGGAACTGGAGACTATTCTTCTAAGTGAAGTTTCACAAGAGTGGATAAACAAACACTACATGTACTCACCACTAAATTGGAACTAATCAATGAACACTCATGTGCACATATGGAAATAAAACTCAACAGAAACCAAGCAGTTGGTGGTGCGAGGGAGGAGGGGATAGGTAAATTTACACCTAATGAGGACAATGCACACTTTCTGGATGATAGGCACACTTATAACTTTGACTCAAACTGTACAAAAGCAATTCATGTAACCAAAATGTTTGTACCCATGTAATATTCTGAAATAAAAAAGAAAAAAATATTAGAATAGAGGATAAAAAAGAGGTGGAGTCTAATTCCTCTCTCCTTGAATATGAGCTAGACTTAGTGACTTGATGCTAAAGAATATAATGTGAAGAAGTGTACCTGTGCAATTTTTGAGGCCAGATTAGAAAGGTAATATAGCACTTTGTCTCTCCCAATCTCTCTCTCTTTCCTTGACCTTGGGAATATAGCCACTATGCTGTAGAAAAGCCAAGTAGCCACAGGAAAAGATGGCATGAGATGTTTCAATCAGTCTCAGCTGAGATCCTGACCTATTGGCTAGGATCCTGTATCAATGGCCAGACATATGAATAAATGAGACTTCAGATGACTTTATCCCCAGCTTTCAAGCCATGCAGCTAATGCCAAGTGGAGCAAAACCAAATTGTCTTCACAGGGTCCTGCCTACGCTATAGATTCATGAGCGAAACAAACACTATTGTGTTAATCCAATATTTATTTTTCTGTCTCTGTTTCTTGAATCAGGAATTCCAATAATTTTTGAAGTGGTTTGTTATGCAGCAATAGAAAACTTGAACACAGAGACTCTGTAGGGTGAAAACATTTTCAAAATTCACCATGAACTCTTTTTCTGGCCAAGATGAAGTAACAGGATCTGGATTTATCATGTTGCCTGAAACAGCTGAAATCTAGAAAAAATATATAAAACAATGGTTATTAAGATATTGGACAACGGGCAATGAAACACCTTGATCCCTGAGAAAAGGAAGACAAGTGAAGTGAGCCCTACAATTACTCCAGATTATGGGAAATGTTTCTAGGCTATGTTGTAGGGAGGAGGAACTCAGAGCCTGGTGGTCTCCTTAAATTAAGGAGGTACAGCTGAAAATGGAAGGAGGCCAAAGAAGCTAGAATTTTCAGGGCAGAGTACTAAAGAGAAGAGAGCTGCAGAGAGAGAGAGAGAGAGAGAGAGCAAGAGAGAGAGAGAGAGAACTCTGGAGCTCTAAGAAGGTATGTCCCTTTGGCTCAGTATTCAGCTGAGTACTGATCCATGCATGTCTGTGAGGCTAGGGGAAAAAAACCTCCAAAAGTATTGCAGTGACCAATCCCCAGAGCTCCCAAAAGGTACAGGAATAGTAATTGTCTAACCAGCCAGAGTAGAAAATCTCATAATTCACAGGACATCAGGTAGACTATAAAGAGGGGTTTTGCTTCAGTTATAGTGCAAAATTAGCCCTAGATTAAATGTTTCTCTAGTCTTATCTAGCAAAGCTTAAAAGCGCATCTTGAAAGGATTAACCTGTTTCTAAGTAACTTAACTGCATCACAGAGTGAAGCCCAAAATATTTATAGGAACACAGCAATATTTTGCACATAAGAAGGTAGTATTCATCATGTGTAGCATGCAATAAAATATAACCAGGCACGAGAAGAAGTAGAAAAATATGACTGATAATGAGGACAAAAATCAATCAAAATTGACCCAGAAGATAAAGTTAGTAGACTAGGGCATTAAAATAGTTATGATAATTGTATTCTATATGTTCAAGAAGTTGGATGAAAGATTGAACAAGTTAAATAGAGACATGGAAGACATAAAAAAGACCAAAATTGAATGTATAGGAGTGAAAGCTACAATTTTTTTTGGATAAAAAATATGCAGTCTAGAATTAATGCATATTAGAAATTGCTGAAGAAAAGATTAGTGAAATTGAAGACATCCCAATGTAAACTATCTAAAATGAAACATACAGAGAAAAAAGACTGAAAAGAATGAAGAGAACACAGTGAGAAGTGGAACAACTTTAAGCAGGCTAACATGCATGTAATTGAAGTTCCCTAAAGGGAAGAGGATGTGAGAGAAAAAATATTTGAAGAAATAGTGGTTAAAATTTTCCAAATTTGGTGAAAATTTTAAACTGCAGATCCAGGAAGCTAAATGAACCTCAGACAAGAAAAGCATGAAGTAAACTACTCCAATGCACATCATAATCAAATTGCTTAAAATCAGTGATATAGAGAAAAATCTTAAAGGTAGCCAGAAAACAAGACACATTATGTACAGAAGAACAAAGATAAAGGTAAGAGCAAATTTCTCGTCACAAGCAATGAAAACTAGATGGCAATAGAGAAATATTTTTAATGTAATGAAAGAACAAATTGTCAATTTACAATTCTTTACCCACCAAAATATCTTTCAAGAATAAATATAAAACTGAGAGAATTCATCACTATCAGACCTGCACAATACGAAATGTTAAAGGAAGTCCTTCAAGTAGAAGAAAAATTACTAGTTGGAAATCCTGATCTAAACAAAAAAAGGAAAAGTACCAGAAATGAAAAATATATAAGTAGAGAAAAATAATTTTTCTTATTATTTAAATCTCTTTAAAAGATAATTGAATGGTTTTAAAAATAATAATCTTCTGTGGACTCACAATATATGTAGAATTAAAATGTATGACAGCATAAAGGTAGAGAAGGAAGTAATGAAATTATAGGGTTGTAAGGTTCTCACACTATATGTGAAGTGATATAATATCACTTAAAGACAGATGGAAATAAAAAAATATATGTTTTGTAAGTTCTAAACCAATTACTAAATTAAATAATAAAGAGTTATGGTTAATTAGAGAAAAAAAGATATAAAATAGAAAAAAATACTCATTCCAAAAGAAAGCAGAAAAAGAGGAAAGGGGAACAAAGACCAGATGGGAAAAATAAAAAACATATAGCAAAAAAGACAACCCATAGCTGTCCCATGTTTACATCCAACCATATGAAAATATATGTTTTTATGTGTATTATGTATAGATGTATGTATATATATGCACACAAATATATCCCTAAGCCCAAAGATATAAAAATCACATTAAATGTAAATTGTTTAAACACTTCAATTAGAAGGCAGAGATTGTCAGATTGATAAAAAAGCAAGAACCCTAAGATTGGAAATAAGACAAAAGTATTTACTTTTACCACTTCTATCCAACATTGTAATGGAGGATTTAGCCAGGATGATTAGGCAAGAAAAGAAATAAAAGTAAAACTGTTTTTATTCCAGAGGACATGATCGAGTATATAAATACTTGTAAAGAACCACCAACCTGTTAGATTTCACGTGAGTTCAGCAGAATTGCAAGATACAAGATTAATATACAAAAATCAGTTGTATTTCTATACCCTAGCAATGAGCAATCCAAAAATGTAATTATAAAAACAATTTCATGTACAGTAGCTAAAAATAATTAAATATCAGGAATAAATTTAACAAAAAGCGCAAAACTTATATTTTGAAAACTACAAAACATGGTTGAAAGAAATTAAGGAAGACCTAGATAAATGTAAAGGTATTCTATGTTCATGGAGTGGAAGACTTAATATTGTCAAAAAAGCAATACTTGCCAAATTTATCTATGGATTCAGTTCAATCCTTATAGAAATGTTAGCTTATTTTATTGCAAAAATTGACAAGCTGTTCCCAAAACTCATATGGAAATGAGGGAATCCAAATATTCAAAGCAATCTTGAAAATGAAGAACAAAGTATGACTCACACTTCCTGGTTTCAAAACTTACTACAAAACTACAGTAATCAATACAGTGTAGTATTGGTGTGAGGACAGAAATACAGACCAATGGAATAGAATTGAGAATTCAGAAATAAACTTTCAGACTTATGATCAATTGATTGTTTTTCTATTTCAAAATATAAGGGGGTATAAATGTTTTTGTTACATGGATAGCTTTTACAATGCTTAAATCAGGGCTATTAGTGTGACCATCACCTGAATAGTGTTCATTATACCTGTTAGGTAGGTTTTCATGCCCCTCTCCTTCCCCTTCCCACTCCACTTCTTGATTTCCAATGAACTTTACTTCTCTCTGTGCCCATGTGTGCCCATCAATTAGTACCAAATTATTAGAGAGTACATGCTGTGTTTGTTTTTCCATTCTTGAGATGCTTCACTTAGGATAATGGTCTCCAATTCCATCCAACTTGCTGCAAAAGACATTAATTCATTCCTTTTTATGGCTGAGTAACACTCTATGGTGTGTGTGTATGTATGTATATAAGAAAATGTGGTATCTATATATTATTTTATTAATCCACTCATGAATTGATGGGTGCTTAGGTTGATTCCACATCTTTGTAATTGTGAATTGTGCTATAATAAACATTTGACTACAGGTGACTTTTTTAATAAAATGGCATCTTTCTGATAAAATGACTTATTTTCCTTTGGGTGGTTATCCAGTAGTGGGATTTCTGGATCAAATGGAAGGTCTACTTTTATTTCTTTGAGGAGTCTCCATACTGTTTTCCGTAGTAGTGGATTTGCTGGGTCAAAGGGTAAGTCTATATTTATTTCTTTGAGTAATCTCCATGCTGTTTTCCATAGAGGTTGTACTAATTTTCAGTCCCACCAACAGCGTATAAGCATTCCTTTCTCTCTACATCCATGCCAGCATTTATTGTTTTTTGACTTTTTAGTAATAGCCATTCTGACAGGGGTAAGGTGATATCTTGTTGTGGTTTTAATTTGCATTTCTCTGATGCTTAGCGATGTTGAGCATTTTTTGAAATATGTTTCTTGGCCATTTGTCTATCTTCTTTTGAAAAATTTCTGTTCATGTCTTTAGCAGGACCCTTTCTCTCACCATTTACAAAAACTAAATCAAGATGGATAAAAGACTTAAATGTAAGGCATGAAACCATAAAAATTCTCAAAGAAAATGTAGGAGAATTTTTCTAGACATTGGCCTAGGCAAAGAGCTTATGACTAAGACCCTGAAGGCAATTAAAACAACAAAAATGGGACTTGATTAAATTAAAACGCTTCTGCACAGCAAAGGAAATAATCAACATAGTAAATAGATAACCTGATGAATGGAAAAAAATATTCACAAACTATACATACAGTAAAGAGCTAATATCCAGAATCTACAAAGAACTCAAACAAATCAGCAAGAAAAAACAAACAACCCAATCAATTGATTTTTAACAAGGTTCCCAACACCATTCAATGAGTAAAGAATAGTTTTTTCAACAAATGGTGCTTTTATATGTGGATATCCACATGTAAAAGAAAGAAGCTGGACTTCTACCTCCCACCATAAACAACTCAAAATGGATTAACAACCTAAATACATAAGGTAGACCTATAAAACTTTTAGAAAACATGGGGATAAATATTCATGACTTTGGTTTCTTAGCTATGTCACCAAAAGCACAAGCAGCAAAAGAATAAAAAAAACTAAATGGACTTAATAAAAATTTTAAAATATTTGCAATGGAAGGGACACCATCATGAAAGTGAAAAGGACCCATAGAATGAGAGAAAACATCTGCAAATTCTATATCTAATTAGGGATTTGTTTCCAGAATATATAAAAAACTCTTACAAATTATCAATAAAAAGACAACCAAATTAAAAATGCACAAAGGGTTTGGATGGATATTTCTCCAAAGTTATGCAAATAGCCTATAAGCACATGAAAAGATGCTCAACATCATGAGTCACCAGAGAAATAGAAATCAAAACCATAATGAGATGCCATTTCATATCCACTAAGATAGATATAATAAAAAAGACCATAGCAAGCAAGCATTGACAAGAATGTGGAAGAATTGAAACCCTCATACATTACTGGTAAGAGTGGAAAATGGTACAGCTGCTATGGAAAGCAGTTTTATAGTTTCTCAAAAAGTTAAAACATACAGTTACTGTATAACCTAGCAATTCCACTCCTAGGTATCTATGCAAGAGAAATGAAAACACACATCCACACAAAAACATACCCCAGTGGTCATAGTATTAATAGTATTATTCATAATAGAAAATAGAAACAACTCAAATGTCTATCACCTAAGAAATGCATAGACAAAATGTGATGTATCCATACAATGGAACATTATTCAGTGATAAAAAGGAACAGTGTACTGAAATATGCTACAACATGAATGAACCTTTAAAACATTATGCTAAGTGAAAAAAGCCAGGCACAAAAACTCATAATTCCATTTATGTGAAATGTTCAGACCATAGAGACAGAAAGTATATCAGTTGTTGCCTAGTCAGCTGAAGAAGAGGGAAGGGGGAGTGACTGCTAATGCATATGGTGTTTCTTTTTGGGGTGACAAAAGTGTTCTAAAATGAAACTGTAAAAATGTTTGCTCGACTTTGTAAATATACTGAAAACCATTGGATTGTACACTTTAAATGGGTGAATTTTATGATATGAAAATTATATCTCATAAAGTTGTTAAGAATAAATAAGTGTAAAGTAAAGTAAAAGGAGCCTATAATCTTGTGTCCCAAAGATGATTAAATATTTTGGCAAATATTGATTGGATCATTTCTTTGCATTTATCACAATATATACATATTTTATGATTATTATTTTAAAAAGGAATCATACTACAGATACTGTTCCAACATTTTGAAAATCTTATTGTTATGCAGTGAGTATTTTTATACCAATATACACAAATTTCAATATTTGTAAAGGCCACAAATTTGTCACATTGGTATTTCATAGTTTACTTAAAAATTTGTCTTTTGATGAACATTTAGGTGATTTCTAATTATTTCCTTTTCAAACAAAGCTCTAGTGACTATCTTATATATTTATCTTTGAGCAATTATGTATTTCCATAAGATGCTTTCTTCATACTAGGATTGTCTTCAAAGATATTTTTATGAGAAACTGGGAGAGGCTTATTAGGTGCTGCTAGCCACAAAACAAATTGGAAGTTCTCCACCTTTACATTTTAACTGTTAAATCCCATCCATTATCTGAAGTTTTTCTTTCAATACATAAGTTGCCTCTTGGAAAAGGGAGTGATTTTTTTTCATATCTGTGAATGCTTTTATTCTTATAGAATGTATCAATAAATATATTCACTATACATTATCTGACTAACTGATTTACATTTAGAACTAGTCACTAAAAAAATTGCTAGTCCATGTAGATAAAGCCCAAAGCCAAGATATTTAGTCTTTTTTTCCCCCCAGGTTACAAAATATGCTTTATTCAATTAAAGTTCAGATAAACTAGTATACACATACTGCAAATGTAAGCTGTCCCTGGGCATTGCTAACCTGTATAACCAAACCTTACACAGTTGATTTTTGCTAGGAAGTCTAGGTAATCCACAGTTTGTAGTTGATATTGAATCAATCTTCTCAATTCTCGCTCTTTTTTTTTCCTTAGGTAAGTGAGCCAAGATATTAGTCAAATAACTACCTAAAAATTCATTTACAAATGGTAATCAGACTTGATCTTTAAAGGAAAAGATAAACACTGACAGCAACATGTAGGTTAGTCCTTACAACTTTAGCTATACATGACGTCATCAAAAGAATTCTCATTTTAATTAATTTCCTAAGGGTTAATTATTAGCGAATATGTACCTATGTCTTAAGTTAAAATGGATACGATAGAAAATAGATGGTAGATAATATACGGTATAGGCTATTTGTAGGGTATAATTAATAATGCATACATATACGTACATATAAAGTATACACACACTTACAAAAATTTTAATGACCAGAAATTTTGATAGCATTCTTAGAGCATCATAATACTATTTCCCATTTATTTAGTGCCCATTTTTGACTTAGACAAAAATTTGTATTTTGAATGGTGATTCAGACTTCTTGCTGCTTATCAAGAAAAGAAAAAATGGACTTATCCATATTCACCAGAACAGAGAAGTTTATATCAAAATGTGAGGAAGTAAAACTGCTACAGTTGTTTAAAGAGGGAGCAGAGAGTAGTAGATCTTCTAAGTTAGACCTGTGTAAAGGATGCCTCGCAAGAACACAGTAAACAAATACCAAGATACTTTATCTTAAATTGCAGGTTTTTACTGCATGTTTATGCTGTTTTATTAACTAAGTCTATTAAATATTTTCTTTTAAATTACTTGTATTTGTTTTTAGGGTTATATTATAAAGTGTTCAATCTAGAAGCAGAAAAGACATAAGACGTTCTGATGAATTTCTATTCATGCTCTAAAAATTTCAATTTAGTATATAAATGATAAGTGCCTATTCTATTGTATATAATTGTGTCATAAAATTCTTGCAAAAGGGAATAACCCTCTGGAGAGTAATTTGAGTTGTTCCCTGGGAAGGTATGTATTTTACCTATTTTTCAGTTAAGTTATAGATTGCATTTAACAAGAGCAAATGCTGACACATTTTCTGTCTTCTCATTTTGTCACTGTCCTAAGTTGTCTCAAGCAGAAAAATTATCCTCGCTTTTAAAATAATTATGCAGAAGCTTGACTTTGGCATAGATTAAAGTTTTCCCAAATCTCAACTATAACAATTAGTATTCCTCTAGTTTGAAAGTTACAAAGGTCCTTGCATATGTCTCTAAGGCGGGACGTAGACTCTTTTTCTCTTCTCAACTTTCAACGTACAATTAACCGTTGAACAATGCTGGGGTTAGGGGTGCCAACCCCCCATGTATAATTTTTTGATTCCCCCCAAATTTTACTAATAGCCTACTGGAAGCCTTACCAATAACATAAGCAGTCAATTAACGCATATTTTGTATGTTATATATATTATGTACTGTATTCTTTATAATAAAGTAGGCTAAAGAAAATGTTATTAAGAAAATCATAGGGAAAATACATTACGGTATCGTGCTGTAGTTATCAATACTGTAAGTTCACATCATCTGTTTACAAGACAAATTGTCTGAAATAGGCAACTGCAGACCTCACTCTACAGTGCATATCTGGCATTTCAACTTTTTATTGCAATGTCATGAATTTTCTCTGTTTCTTGGGAGCACTTCCAGCATCACTAGTGTCACTTCGTGTGGGTCACATGTTGTTACTCAAGGTTCACAGTATTGCACTAAACTTGATGAAAAATACTTGAGAACCTTGAGAGATCACTTTACTGTTTCAATAAGCAATTTACTGGAGATGATTAGCATTAGGCGGCATTTTAAGTGGATACTCGCAACATTTTAGCTTACCACAACAGCAACAGGAGCTATAAAATTATCACGGTAGTACAGTGTGGACTATAGTTAATTTTATGCAGTTATGATTTAATGCTGCATCTTTACATTTGTTTACATTTCTCTCGACTGCAAATGGCACCATGTATGGTCTGTAAGTGTTTGTATGCATAAGTTTTGATAAATTTTAACTTTTTATAATACATTTGTGTATATTTAACAGTAGTAAATGATAAAATAGACTAGTATATACATGTATGTTATGCATTTATTATGTACCTAACTTTTTTCTTTACTTTTTTTCCTGTATTTCTAGGCTATGTGTTTCATCTGTTTTTTTACAAACTGTACAAATCTCTAAAAATTTTCGATGTATTTATCAAAAAAAATCTGCATATAAGTGGACCTGCACAGTTCTAACCCCTGTTGTTCAAGGGTCAACTGTAGTCTGATTTCACAGAATCATGAATGTTCACGTTTGATGGAATCTTAGACATATTCTATCATCATGTGTATTAAGACATTGAGTTTGAGGGAGATGATGCATTCCAGGTCAAATGGATTAGTGGCTGAGATAGGACTGGATTCCAGGGTGTGTGTGTGTTTTTTCTTTATTCCCAGTCTTTTTGGTCTTTTCTTTTCTGAAGGCTTGAAAATGAACTCAATGACCTTTCAAGGTTCTTTCCAGCATTAGGATTCTGTGGAGTAGATTACAGCTGAGGAATTTTTATAAACTTGGCTTTGTTTCAGTTGTGGTAATTTCTGAGAGAATGCAATTGTTTTTCTTGAATTCTATAAAATACCAGAGAAATTATTCCACAATTAGCAATCTATTATTGTCAATGAGCTTGAGCATGCCATTGTAGGGAAAATGCTAGTTGTAGGCTGCAAACTCTGCTGGATATGGTTGGCACTATACTTGGTGAAAAGATGTCAGGAACCTAATTGTTGTGGATGAGTTTGTTTTTGGAAAGACTGGTTTACTCACAGAAAGCAAAGAGTATTACTATTGTCTGAGAAACTGAAAAAATAATATCAGCCTTCTAGGTCTTATCTATTTTATGGGGTTGAGTGGATAATTAAATAGCTCTGGGTCAAGGTTCAAAGAAATGGCATGGTTCCTTAGACAAGGTGGGGTATGTTCAGGGAAGTTTGGCCCTATATTGTGGCCTGGGTCATTAGGGCAACAGCACCGTCACGTCATAACTTGTATTAATGGCTGTTGCTTAATTCACTGATACCATTTTCAGCAGCACTAACATGGTAGTCCTGTGTTATAGTGGTAGGACACTGACCTGCAAGTTCTAATTCCTCCACTGCTGGTTGGATCCATTCTTGATTTGAACATAGATGCTGATATTTAGAAGATAAATTTAGCCTATTGGCTAAATAGTGATCAGATGTGGATTAGAGGATTGGTGATTGGGAAGTGTTTTGAGTGCCTATATGCTGAGACAGGGTGCCACCAGACTTAATATTAATTTTTTTATTATGATTTTTATCATTGGAGGCAGGAGCTTCTGAGAAGGAAAAGGATTACCTTGCTCAGAAAGTCATAGTAAGGTAGTAAGCAAGGCTGAGCATCTTAGTGGCTGCTCTGTTAGCTCCATTCTTAAAACTCCTGAGAGAAATGACCCAGGAAAATGTAGAACACCAAAAATGTGCAGCACTGTGACTGGGAGTTATTTGACATTCTGCCATCTTCTTTTTTTGCTACCCATGTGCTATTTTAAAGCCTCTGTTTGCCAAGAAACCACAGAGGAAGAAGAGATGTTCATGGGCACAAATCCTAGAGAGCAAAGCTACCTTTTGAGTAATAAATCAGTCCATCTGGGTCACCATGAACCTCCAATATTTTCCACTGGTGTAAAGGGATTCCCTCTGCTTTCCGGTTAATTGGTCTTTTATAACACCAATTTCTTAATGTCCCTTTCCTTGGCATGAGGCTATTCCTAAGTAATATTTTTCCTTGCCTAAGGAGCTGCAGCTGTTTTGATGTTCCCGTGAACCTTCTTCTTGTTTCCTCCGCTTACTGCTTGGGAAAGGAAAAGCAACTTCCTTTCCTTCCTTGGGGAACCCTAATCTTTGTTTATATTTCTATTTTGAAGCTGAACCCATTGAGTTTTGTCATGTTGTTACTTACTGTAACAAAGACAGAGGGATCCTTCTGTGTGTGGCCTTGAACAGGAGAAGAGAGTGGCTATAGGAAATTAATTGATTAACATATATTGGAAGCACAAAAGCCATCTCAATGTAACTGTTCGTTGTTAATACCTTTCTTCATTCCTTTTGTTGGTCAGGTGTTTTTGCCACAGCCTGTCTCTGCAGTTAGGGATTCTCTCCATAACCATCTTGGTGTTCCTTTGGCCCTTTGGTAAGGGCATTTGGCCTAATCATGACAAGCTGAGGACTTGGCTTCTTCCATAAAGTGGAACAGGGACTGTTGGCTGAGAAAAGTGTGAATGTTGAAGCTGAGGACAGAGTTGGCTTATGGAACATTTTATCTGTTCTCTGAGTTTCTTGTCCCAGTACGTCAACAAATTTGTTTTTGCTTTAAGACTTTCCCACACGAATGTCTGCCAAGTTTAGACGACTGCTTTTTTAGATTGATCTTGGTTTTCTTGGAACAAGAGCTGAGATTATATAATAAGCTCAGTTGATCTCAGTGAGAAAAAGTTGGGAGATTTTATTTCCATATACATGAGACAGGTCTGGGCATAGAAGAAAGAAAGACCTGGAAACTACATGGGTGAGGGTGGGAGGTGGGAGGAAAGAACTAGTAAAAGGATATTTCACTTGTATCTACTTTTCCCACTTGTCTTTGAGGATCTCTGGGTCACTCAGAAGTGAGTCACTGGGGCTGCAATGTGCCATATTGTGATAGACTCTGGCCACACTTTCAGTTGATTTAAATTAGTCCAGTTTGTTAGACAGGGGTCTTTAGTTTCCTGGTTTCTAGATTGGTAGAGACATTGCCCATACAGAGCAGCCCCAAAGTGTATGTTTATAGATTAGAGGACTCCTTTCTTCTGAGACATAAAAAGCACTCCATGGGCCAGGCGTGGAGGCTCATGCCTGTACTAGCACTCTGGGAGGCCGAGGCGGGAGGATCGTTTGAGCTCAGGAGTTCGAGACCAGCCTGAGCAAGAGCGAGACCCCGTCTTTAATAAAAATAGAAAGAAATTGGCTGGACAATGAAAAATATATAGAAAAAATTAGCTGGGCATGGTGGCGCATGCCTGTAGTCCCAGCTACTTGGGAGGTTGAGGCAGGAGGATCACTTGAGCCCAGGAGTTTAAGGTTGCTGTGAGCTAGCCTGACGCCATGGCACTCTAGCCCAGGCAACAGAGTGAGACTCTGTCTCAAAAAAAAAAAAACAACAAAAAACAAAAAAACCACTCCATGTGATAATCTTCCTTGCTGGAAACTACAGTTGTCCCTCTGTATCCACAAGGGATTGGTTCCAAGAGCCTTGTGTGTACCAAAATCTGCAGATACTCACGTCCTTTATATGAAATGGCATATAACCTACATACATCCTCCCACATTCTTTAATCATCCCTAGATTGCTTATTATTATTATTATTATTATTATTATTTTTTTTTGAGACAGAGTCTCACTCTTTTGCCCGGGCTAGAGTGCCGTGGCGTCAGCCTAGCTCACAGCAACCTCAAATTCCTGGGCTCAAGCGATCCTCCTGCCTCAGCCTTCCGAGTAGCTGGGACTATAGGCATGCACCACCATGCCCGGCTAATTTTTTCCATATATATATTTTTAGCTGTCCAATTAATTTCTTTCTATTTTTGGTAGAGACGGGGTCTCGCTCTTGCTCAGGCTGGTCTCGAACTCCTGAGCTCAGGACTATCCACCCACCTCGGCCTCCCAGAGTTGCAGGAAAAAAATTTTTATTTTAAAACAATGTACCCGAGTCACAAAACTTAATAGTCTCAGTATAGACAATGGGTTGAGTTCCAAAAGTTCATTTCTTAGCAAGTCTATTAAATTATAATGAGGTTGTTTGTAAATTATAATAAAGTACCCAATGAGAGTATGTAAAGGCAGTCACAATGTAATTGAAATGTCACATAGTTACCCTGAAAAAATACTTGAAAACGATACTTCTATAATTATTTAACAGTATTTAAACCAAATCTTTAAATCAGGTGCCCACAGTGGGCATAAATGCATTCTTAGAAATGTCAGACAGAAAGTAAGTTTTAACTTCGTATGTATGCTGTACTCTCAAGGCACCTTACATAGATTATTTATTCAGTAAACTGTATTGATGATGATCTCCATTAAATGCCTAGAGGAATATTATTGAAGAGAATCACAAAGAAATGCCTAGGTATTTTTTAAAAACCTTTTAAAGTAGTGGTTCTAAAACCTCAATTAATAAGCGACTGAGGAGCCTGTTTAAAAATGCAGATTCCATACTGTAATTGCGGAGATTCAGACTCAGAAGGTCAGAAATCGGAAAGTCTGCATTTTTAACAAATACACAGTAAGAGGAAGTAAAAGTTTGTTCATAACCATTCTGCTTTTTGCTTGTATAGTATAATCAAAAAAGTATAATTTTTAATGACAACCACTTCCACTCTCGGTGTACTAATTTGGATGGTAAATCATGGTCAACTGAAGTTTAGAGTACCCAGAATTCCTTAAAGTCTCCCAAGTTGTAAAAAATGATGCTTGTAGAATTCTTAGGATATCCTCACCCCCAGAGCCACTGGTACCTTTGCTGTGTGGTGGTCACAGAGCCATCTCTTAAAAACTCACAGAAAACTCAAGTCTTGTAGAAACCACTCCAAAAGTAGTGTCCTTTGGTATCATCTTGTTAGATAATTTTCGGAGTCCTGTTATTTTCCACCAAGTCCTTAATTACCATATTCTAGTATTACAGTCATCTTAGGAGGTCATTCAAAGCAAAACGGAAAGCAAGAATAAGAGACCCAACACAGAAAGCAGAACACATTTGGATAATGATGAGAAGTGGGAAGAGTACTTCTGGTATGGAAGGAGAACAGGGTCTAAGTGTAGAATGGCCTAGTTTGGGGCCCAGGATAATGGGGAAAAGAACTGGAATTACACTATTTCTGTGGTAGGAATTATTGAAAAAAAAAGTTATAAAAAAATGAGGCTGGGTCAGAGATGAAACTGTTAACTGTTTTTTGGTTAACTAAGAGAACATATATGAAAATACTTGGTAAACAATAAAGGCTTATGAACCATTAGGGGCTCAAAAAATATAGAACTAAGAGAAGAGATAGCAAAAGAAAATGAAAAAATAAAAAATAAAGAAAAGGAGAGGGGGTATAGCGGGAGAGGCAAGCTGTGGCTGCACCAGGGCAGGCCCTGGAAACAGGAGGAGGAGAAGGACACAGCCTGAAAATTACGGCTTTGCTGGGGGGTGGGAGTGGAGGGGAAATGTTTCTAAAACTAATTTTGAGATTAAATGAACTTCCTAGGAAATATTTTTATCTTGCAATTCATGCTGCCTTTATTCTAAAAAATGAGGCAGCATCTCCTGTCTATACTTCCAAAATCCTGTCAGTCTTGTCCCTACTACCTGTACATGCTATATAAATAGCTGTTATATTGTATTTTTATTTTGTTTTTTTTTCTTGTGAGTATTTTTGATCTGCAGATGTGGAATCCGTACATATGGAGAGCCAACTATACTTAAAGGAAAGTGGCTACAAAAACTGCAAGGCTCTGCCTCCATGAGGGAAGGCTTTGGTTGGTTGCTGTGAGATACCACACATTCCTTGAGATTAGTCTGTGGCCTTAGGCCACAGGGCGGTCAGATGAGAGGAACCTGGAAGTTTATCAGAGACAGGAGTGTGGGAGATTGCATTGGCCATGGTCAGTGCTAACTGCAGCACAGGGTCTCGGGGAGGAAATTGACGTCCACCATGCCCCACCATGCCCACATTCAGAGAGCAGCATTGCCTTAGGATCTTACTAACTTCTGCCAGTGGCAGCCAAATATCTGGTAGCACTGTTACGGTTGGAGGAGGACTCTGTAAACACACTCCTTTCCTGACTAATTTTATGACATAAGACAAAGGGTAAGTGAGATGGAAACCAAGATGCCAGCTGTTAGAAGCTTAGGTGTGCAGTGAAAATGGGCACCTTAATGCTAGCACTTAATACTTGGAATTAGACTGACCCACCCAGCCTTGTGCAGGGCTGCACCTCTGCAGACTGCTTGCTGAGGGGGCCTGCCCTGTGAAACTTCTAGCATGGAGAAGCATGTTCTCCCTGCACACGACTGGCCCCCAAAAGGAAGAGGATGTTAAGAAGATGCTGAGGTACACGTGTCCAATTCCTCTCCCAGCCTCCTCAATCAGGTAAGTGACTCTGTCTCCATGGTGGGAAGTAAGCGGTAGGCCAAGAAGCCAGAAGTGCTTAGGGGACAATGCTTCCTCAGAGAAACCAGAAGAGTGGGAAGATACGTTTCTTCCTTATAACAAGTTTTCTTGGCATTGACATGAGAATTTTCATGATTAACACCATCAGCAGTAAGAATATTGTGGTTTTTTTAGGCAGCTTGGGAGGACTATAGCACAGAAACAGAGAAGATAAATGTTTAAAGGGTACTTGTTTTCCTCATCATTGTCAGTGTTTTCTAGCTTGAATACCAGGAGTTGTTCCAATTACATTAGCCCACGAAAGTAATGCATGGGTGGGTTTGGGAGAGAGAGAATTTAAGTTATGAAGAACAAGATACATTCAAATACGGTCACATATCATCAAATAATGGTGGTTGGTCAGTTTGAGACATTTTTGGGAACACTCACAGTTCATAAAGAGTTTATAACCTAATGAAGGATATAAAAACCAACCAATATAAGAAAAATAGGCATTTGCCAATATAAAATTTTATTGCAGCGAGAATTTAATCAGTGATTTTGCTAGTGAGCAGGGTTAAAAGGAAAGTTTACAAAGAAAGTGAATCTTGATCTGCAATGATGAGGAGATGGGGAATGTGGGAACAGTAGCCTCGAGGTACTGGTTCCATGGTGAAAACCCATGGAAACATGCTGGAGTGTTTCTCTCTGATGTCATCCAAGGTTGAACATGAGATATTATGATGTTGCTGGTGCTGCTGCTGTTGATGGAAGGAAGATAAATGTTGTGACAGACACCCACAAAGTTTTTGGCAAGAAATAAGATTCCATTTAGTATGATGCATTTCAAGGGAATGACCTTTAGCATCATGCAGATGTGGCATGTTTTTAGCTCATTGCTGAACTATGGGGTTTGGGATCTATGCAAATGTGGAAGGCATCAGGTTGAAACGTAGTACAATATCTCTTGGCCAATGCAATTGACAAAATTGCAACAATTCCCCACATACATGTTGAAAAATTGAAATACCACCCCAAGATACCAGGAAGTGCTTTCTCAAAAAAAAAGTGAGAAAAAGCGTTTAAACATATGATAAAAGCTACCTATAGTGCTACTTCTCTTCTATGCCTGAAATCAAATGCATTGTTTCTTTGATGTGATAACAGAATTACTGTGTCCTTATTCACTAAAGCCAAAGTGACAGTGAGGGTCAAGGAGATGCTCTACCCCTCCCCAAGTTCTCTTTCTAATCCCCACTGCTATCACTCCTGTGAACACCTTATACATGTGCCTGATTTCTTGCTTTTAGCTTCTATTCTTTTCCATTTATCCAACTCAAGCCCCCTGTTAAATACTCCTACAATACTTTTTCTTTGTATCAATTGCCAATCTAAGTTTTTAAAATGGTCCTCCATTCTCCGTAAGGTGAAATCCAATTCATTACCCCAATATTCGCAGTGATCTATAAGATGGACTTATTTTTTTAACTTCAATTCTCCCATTTCATCACACAAATTCTTCAGTAATCCAAACTGATTTATTCATTGTTTCCCCAAACAGCTCTTTGAACTTTCCACCCACTAGGTCTTTGCTCATCTGAGTCTCCCTTCCTCCTCCCTCCCTAAGTCCTTTCCACAAGTATAAGTTCAACTAAAATCCATATTTTGCACGAAATTTTGCTCAAACACTGCAGTCAAGTTTTTTTAAATGTCTGTACTCCTTGTGTGTCATTTGCCGTATTTCAAGTGTATTGATGATTTTATGTTCCTATTTATATTAATACATCTTACCTCTCTGAAAAGATTCTTGAGGGAAGAAACCATTTTGTGTCCTTCCTATGTCTAGCACAATTCTTCCACATTATAGATTTCTTTTTTTTTTATTGTTTGTTGTTTATAGGGGTACAGATGTTTAGGTTACGTATGTTGCCCTTGCCCCGCCTTCCCCCCAAGTCCCAGTCCCAAGCGTGTCCATCTCTCGGAGGGTGCGCATTGCACCCTTTGTGTATGCATATATCCGTCCCCTCCTCCCCCTCGCCCCTCCCCCTTCCCCCTCCCTCCCTACCCGACATCCAATAGATGTTATTCTTATATGTACACTTATGTGTTGTTCAGTTACTACCAATTTGATGGTGAGTA